>OZ023190.1:11713692-12006679 GCA_963995505.1 Hypericum androsaemum
GGATATCCAACGGCACATCATCCCAACAGCACAAAAATCCCAACAACACATCATTCTAAAGGCACAAAAACCCCATCGAGAAAAACCGACAACACATCAAATTTCAAAAAACAAACCGTAATTTGTGTAAATCGTGAAATTCTCTTTTCCAAAAATATATTATAATAGCAAAAACTCCAAACGAGTCAAAAGTTATGGTCCGTCAAAGTTTTAATTTTTTTTTAAAAAAACTCTGACGAGACACACGTTAGACACGCAACATGGTACTGCAAGACCCACGATGTGAGCACCCAATCAGGTTCCCACGATCACAACAGATGCAAAATCAATTACATCCTCATTCAACAATTGTCTAAGGATGATAAATGGGAAAGTCAATCACCACGGTGACGAAAAGACCCAAAGTCGCATAACGCTGATCCGTCTTATGGCAGCTAACCTACTCAATAGTAAAGCAGGATTTTCAACTGGATTTCCATATTCATTTGATACAACATGAAGGCATGTAAGCTGTCCACCACAGGTAAGCTGTCCTTTCACCTAAGAACACTACTTCATCACATCCTATCTCTTGCCTCTTGAACTTTGCACCGCTATTAGATCTCACAAAATCAATCAAAACTAGCATTGAGAAACTTGAGCAATTCATTTCTTTTGCTTTCTGCCTCCTTGTCCTCCTTTGATTTATCAAGTTTCAACAAGATCTACAGAATACAAAAACCATTTCCACAATAATGAAAGATATATATTGAAAGGAAAGTTCATTTCACTTCCAATTCAAACCAAGTACTCAAAAAGACTTGTGAGAAGCCTGACCTTTTTCCCTGAAATGGCACTGCGACGCACGCCATCATCCTTGTCACGTCCCAAAAACTGAGGAAGTTTGAATAAGATGAATAATTGGATAAAAAACCAAGCACGTTGTGCTTCTTTTTGAAAAATCCAAGCACAAAGTTTAAACCACCGTCGTCACCATGTTTCCGTACCTTAGAAAGCTGTACAGGGCCACTATTCCCCTCACCCTCCTGCTTCTATATGTAGCTCCATTGCCAGGACAAAGCCATTCAAGAAAGAAAATCCAGGCAAATCAAACAGGCGGCCCAACAGCATGCCACATGTCCCAGCTCCAATTTTCAATGAGCCAACCATAAAAGGCAGAATGTATTATAAGAACCTCCATTATCAATAGATATTTGGGAAAAAGAGGACTCAGAGACTCTGAGAAAGCAAAGCAATCACCAAAGAGTAGCAAACCATTGAGCAAAAAACTTTATTCTTTTACAAGAAACAAACTTTAGATATATAACATCTTAGGTCCAACTTGTCTATTCCATATAGTCCATGCCAATTTAAAGACTGGAAAACAGGTTTCCGGACCGGGAAATAGCGCTCTACCTCTTTACTTTTTTGCTTGTGGCGCTTATGGTGATGACTCTTACTCCGTTCCTTTTCCTTGCTCTGGCAGGAAGAAAAAAAAAGTAAGACTAAAAGACAAACAGCAGGAGCTAAGAACACAAGTGAAATTGACAAAAAAAGAAGAAGAAACAAACACCTTCTTGAGCTTATCATTTTTCTTGCGCTTCTTAGAAGTGTTAGACTTCGATGTCTCGAGCTCGCTATCAGAAGAACTGTCACTCCTGCAACCAACTCACGAACATGAGATGCAAGTCACGAGCAACGCATCCTCAACAAAAATAGCTCGGTTAGAAAAGAAAATCAAACACAAAAAGAAGAATGCAATCTCTCCACAATCATCAGCCTCGTGTTGCTTTTGTAAGAACATCAACAAGCATTCTGCGACCGAATTAGACATCGAAGATAGACGCAGTACTAATGATTCTCACAGGCGGTTCCGCCTCATACAACCAGCAATTTCTAATAGAAAAGCAATCCAATAAACCTTCAAACCACCCTCTCCGCCTTAACTAATGATCCAATACGGGGGGACGGGTACGGTTCCGGATGCATAAGAGCAAATCAATTAGGTAAATAATAAATATATATATATTTTTTACGAAGGTTCTTTATTTCTTTGGCGGGTAAAGTTGACCTGGAGGAGTAGGATCCCGATGAAGACGGAGAATCACGACGGCGACGTTTGGATCGGGATGACTTGCTATGACTCTTCTTGCGAACCTTAAGCGAGTCCTTGCTCTTATCTCCGTCCCGGTCGCGGCGGCTCCGGCGGCGGCGACGGTGGCGGGAGGATGACGAGTCCGATGAATAGGAGGAGTCGGACAGGGAGGACGACGACGCCGCCATTATTTGACGGTCTCTGGTTCTGAAGATCGGACCAAGGGAAAGAGGCGTTAGGGTTTGGTAAGAAATTTGGGAGATTTTTTTTATTTTCTCAAATCAGACTTCTATTTTAATATTGAAGTCAACAATGGAAAAAGGAAAAATGGGCGTTTTTATTGTCGGCTTTAGGAAAGCGGGGACAAGAGGTTTGCGCCTCGCGTTTTTATCCTCAATTCTACTAACTAATATTAAATTATTAATAAAATAACTCGCGAATCTTTCTAATAAAGAAGAGTGTTTGGTCCGGCAAACATTCTCATCATTTTATTCTTCGAACGCGAATTCAAATCCCACAACAAATAATATCATTTTTAACAATAGCAACAATAAAAAAAAACTCGCGCGAACTGCTACGAGGTCTGCATTATAAGCCCCCATTCGGGCCCCCATTCGGGCCCCCAGTTTTTTACGACCATATTCGAATATTACTGCAATAATTAATCTAATTTTAAGTATTTTTAAATGATGAAAAAATTATTCCTACAAATATTATATTTCAATTTAAAATTTGTTGATTAAGTTAGAACAAACACCCTCACTTATTATTCCATTCAGTCTTTTAACATCAAACTTTATAGTATTATTTCTTTTGAAGCGTTTTATAGTATTGTTACAATTATAACGATAAAAGGTCCAAAAGGTAAAAAAAAAATGTCATACCATAAGCATCTTGGATATCTGATAAACCTCAACTATGATATTGAATTTTCTAATTCTAGGAGAGTTTATTGCACCAGTCCAGTACTATTATTGCTTATGAAATATAAATAACAAAAATGAGGTTGGACTGGTTGCTGCTAATGGACAGCACCATGCAATTTGGATTGTAGGCCGCTGGATGGAGAGGGGGCGCACGCGTGGCAGATCTGACGGCCTGCATTCGCGATGACAAGTTTGTAAAATTATAAATTATATAGGGATATTTTAGTAATTTGCTATGTAAAAAGCGTGTGTAACCATTATTTTTTGCATGCTTCACTATTATTTTTCGCACGTTATATCATTTTTTACGCGTATTGTACCAATATATTTTGCATGTTGTACAATTGATTTTTTCGTGTGTTGTACAATTATTTTTCATATATTATACTATTATTTTTAGCAGCACACACTACTGGAGCCCGAGCAGCACTGAATTCAACCAAAAAATGCACCTTTCTTTGCTACTTTGGATATGATAAAGAATGACAAAAGAAAGAGATGGACCCACCGATTATTGAAAAACATATATATACAACAAGGTTTGAGATATTAATGGACCACAAATGGCATGGGTTACTTGGCGAAGATTTATTCAAACTTAATTAAATGTATGAGATTTGAACTCTTGAAGGAGTTTTTTTATGTCCGATCAAACTAAAATTTAAATTAGATGATGAAATGACAATCTAGATATAACAAAATTTTTAGAGTGATAGTCTCCCTAAACTAATAAAAGTTTTCGTCTTGGATTGAGATCAGTGTTAAAATTTAATAACCTATCTATAATTAATATCTAAATTTTTTCGGAAATTTTTAGTGCTAAATTCTCGTCCCAATTTTCACACAAAGTGATATTTTTAGTGCTAAATTTTGGTCTCAATTTTTACATATATTTTAAAGATACTTTACGATTTTGAAAAATATTTTGAGATACTACTTTGTGCTATACTTGCATGTTTGATTAATTTTATATCATCATTCATATTCTCAATTATTTTTAAATGGTCATTGTGATCACTGTCTTATTGTAAGAAAATATCCCAATCAATTGTAGCATTTAAATAACGCTATAAGAAAGATTTTTTGTGACTTGAATATTGACAAAGTAATTTTACGTATTTATTGTTCAAAACTTAATTTTAATACTTTTGGAAAAAAAGCGTAAAACTCTATTATGTAATAATTTTACTAAAATAATATTTTCCCGGGTCCCAACGTATCACTTGAAAGAGATTTTAAAGTAGGAAAAATTGCCCCCTAGTCCCTGGTGTTTGGTCATCCTCCCCCTCGGGTCCCTGCATTTTAAAAATTGATTTTACCATTCCCAAATTTGATTTTAGAAACTCTCGGATCCCTGGCTGACGTCATCGACTCTTTTTTTCATTTTTGGTACTGGAAATGACTATTATATCTTTTGGGTCATCTTCTCAGGCGAGCCCATCCTTCCGGTCATCTATTCCGACGAACTCCGGCAACTCTCCAGTGAATTTTTCCGGTCAAAAAAATCCAACCTAAAATTTTTCCAGCGATCAATAAAGAAGATCTTTAGATCCCAAACAAGACAAAAAATTTGCAGACCATCATCAACCTCAAGTATCAACAATTGAGGACCCTTTAACCTTTCGATTAATAATTCCACAACCACTGACCAGATAAAGAGCATTAAACTCAATCCCGCAAAAACCATGAAACAATTTCTTAAATAAAAAGCATTAACCCACATCAGATTCGTCCTCAAACCAATCCAGAAAGGACCCAGATCTAGTCTTACCTGAAACGAGGCAGAGCAGATAAAGGCCGCAACTTTAGTGGGATGGGGTCCTGGGGAGAAAAAACAATATTAGTATTTAGAGGATAAAAAGGTTGCTTTGGAACGTTGGGTTTACGTGTTCGGTGAGGGAATTCCCGAGTTTCCAGCCAAACTTTTCCGGTCATCTTCCTCGACCCCAGCGACCGGTACCACTCGCTTCCGCCACCTAGGGTTTCGACTTCTCTTTCTCTGCACATGGCCTATATCCCACGGAACGCTGCCGTTTAGTCGGTTGTCGTCGAGCTCTGTATTGTAGACGCTGCTGCAGCCTAGGAACTCCGGGATCGGGCCTGTGAGGCCCGCGAACGAGGCGGAGAACACCTTAAGGGCCGGGTCCTGAAAAAGTTTTTTGGGTTTTTGGAAGCGGGGAGCGGAAGGCGTTACTGGACAGTTGAGGAACTGCAGCTACGAGTTCGCCGAAAAAGTTTTTTGGCAGCGGGGAGCGGAAGGCGTTCCTGGACATTTTTTAGGTTGGATTTTTTTTGCCGGAAAAGTTTACTGGAGAATCGCCGAAGTTCGCTGGAGAAGATGACTGGAAAGAAAGGTTTGCCTGAGAATATGATCCAAAGGGTATAATAGTCATTTATGTTGGGTTTGGAGCTTGAGAAGTGGTTCAGGACTTGATTGGATTGATTTAGTGCTCGGGGACGCTCGAGGATCATTCGGATCAAGAGACGAGTGGTGGTGTTCGATTGGCCTCGAGAGGCGTAACACTAGTGCACTTGTTATGCCGTAACAAGTCGCCCGAGACGGTATGCGTCGTGCGAAGATGAAGCGGGGAGCGAGAACTGTTGAAGAGCTGGCGGGCGCCAGCCAACTAGCGGCCGCTAGTTGGGACTTGCGGTCGCAAGTCAACTAGCGATCGCTAGTGAAGAGTCACAGAAGCTGCTGTGCGAGGCCACTGGCGATCGCCAGTTGATTGGTGGTCGCCAGTCCGGCCGGGAAAAATTGCTGAACTTCGGACAAATTTGTCCTTGCGTTTTACTTTTGCTTCCTAAGTTTGTCGGCTCTATAAATACCCCTTGTAACTCATTTGTAACCTCCAAGAACAAGAATATAAGAGAGAGTGTGTGTGGCTTGAGAGCAAAGAGAAAATCCTAGGTGAGTGTAGGTGCCAAAGTGTGGCATTTTCTTGTAAAGAGCAAGTGAAGCTCAAAAGCATAGTGAACTCTGTCCTCGCTTGGTACGCCCCCGGGTGTAGATCGTTGTGGATCGAACCGGGTAACCAAACATCTTGTCTCTTATACTTTTTCTTTTGGTTTCTTGTTAGTTTGTGCTTCTCGTTGTGATCGTGGTTCGCTTGTGTGTCGTAGGTATTGTTTGGGTCCACTCCGGTTCCCAACAATTTCAATAACAAAAAATAAAAAAACTGCTAACATGTGCCAGAGACCCGAGGGGGAGGTTTAACCAAACAGGAATTGGCAAAATTAGTTTTTAAAATGCAGGAACTCGAGAGAGAGGATGACCAAACACCAGAGACTAGAAGTTAATTTGCCCTTAAAGTATCGTGTAGTTTCAACAAAAATAAATGATAACTGTTTGATGAAAGGTGACTAATTTTTTAACTTTCTTTATAAGACTCTTTTTCATTAATTCCACTTTGTCAAACATGTATTTTATTTATAATCACACCTCAAATGTATCACCTCCCTTATATTCGTCACACTCGAACAGAGGACCATCAAACTATTAGCGGTGACTAGAAAAGTTGCTAACAACATTCGACAAAATTGTCGTTAACTTTTTGATGAGCAATAGATACGTCTAGGTTATAACCTGCGTCATTGGACCAGACGCAGTAGATTGATGCGGATTTATACAAGCTAGAACAGTCCACTTGGAACTCTTAGCGACGTGGGATTACAGATTGTAGTTATATTTAATTAAAAAGCCACAAACTACGTGGAAAAATATGCCACCGATTTTAATTAGTTAACCTATAGGAGTTTATTTTTTTTATTCTCTAATACTTAGATTCAAGAATGCTGAATTGGACTTTATTTTGGTAATGAATCTCTTAGTAATATTTGTTTGCATTTCTAAAACAACTCAAAACCTGCATTAATTTGTTATATACCTACGTTCTATTGGTTAACAATTTTTTAAGCAAACAGTAGTTGCCCTTTTCTTCTCCTCATCCTATCTTCTTCTTCTCCCTTTCTTTTCTTGTTCTAGGGTTCTTGGACTACTTTTCTCAATCAAAGGCATTACATAACTTTTACCACTTTTGGTTATGGGAGTCTACCCTTAAAATCAGAAGAGAAGTAGTGGACGATCATTATATGTAAAGACAAGGGAGGGCCAAAATTTTCAAGAGACAAGCTGCTAATATTTACCATTGAATAATAAAGAAGAAATTTAAAAGAAATGACGAATTTATGAATCTATATATATTTTTTCAATCATTATCGATTTTTATAGTTTACAAAAGAACGTAAAATGAAAAACTGGGTAGCACTCCTCCTGCATATGGCGATCATATTTATATCTCTCTTCGTTCATATTTCCTTCTTCTTCTTCTTCTTCTTTAGGCCTTGGTCGTCAAGCCTGCGGTGTAGGGGATTCCGGTTTTCTTGATCCAGGCGTCGTTCCTGAGGAAGACCCCGGGGGTGAAGTCGTTGGCGTGTTGCTTGGTGATGGCCTTGACCCCGGGCCACTTGACCCTGGTCGTCTTGGCGGACCCCGGTCCGCGGTTTTCGAACTCCGTGTAGTAGCAGGTCTTGATCCCGAAGGTGCCGTTCCATGGCAGCCAGCCGTCGGGGTGGATCACGTCATCGATGAACGACTCTATGATCACGGTCCTCGAGTACTCCTTCCAGGGTCGACCCAGGTAGGACTTGAACTGTGCCTTCACGGGCTCCAGCTCCGGGTGGGCCGTGATGGTGCAGTTCTGGAGGATGATCGCGCTCGGCTGCCTCCTCTGCTTCCTTCCCTGGGCGGTTACGATGTTCTGCTGGTTGTCCAGGGGCTTCCTCACCAGGAACTTGCAGTTCTGGAACACCACCGGGGCGTCACCGAACACGAAGTCGATCGTCCCGGAGATGGAACAGTCGCGGTAAAATTGGCGCTTGGCGTGGGTGTAGAGTGTGTCCTGGTACCTGTTAGGACAGACAGCGGATTCGAAACATAAGTAATTTATATTACTTAATAAATGTTATCCGATAAATTAAGAATTCGAGACAAATCCTACCCGTCCATAGAGCAGTTGTAGAACACGGCGTAGTCGCCAGACACCCTCAATGCCACGGCCTGGTGCTTGATGGCTCCAGCGCTGTTCTCGAATCCAACGCCCTTGGCGATGAAGTTGTCGGCGAGCACGGCTGCAAACGACGCAATGCATGTGTAAAATCCGGAACAAACAAAATACATGCAAAATGTCGTTGGACGTGTTAATTAAGGAAGATTAATTCTTACCGACTGTGGAGGTACGGAAGGTGTTGATCCCGTCGATGAAGTTCTTGTTTCCGGTGATTCGGGTTTTCTCAGGACCGTCTCCGATGAGCACCAAGCCGTCCATCTTCTTAGTGATCTCAAGGTACTCCTGGTAGACCCCCTCCTTGATGTAGATCACGGTTGGTCCGGTTTTCTTCTCGGGGATGTTGTCCAACGCGGCTTGGATGGTGGTGTACTTTCCGCTTCCATCCTTGGCCACGATCAAGTCGGGCTTGATATGAGAAGCCGATGCAGCGAGGAGCCTGCGGGTGCCAACGTCCACCCACTGAGGGAACTGGTCGCCGTGGCCAAGGATCGGGAGCTCCTCATTGAGGAGGCGGCGACGGCTTCCCGAGATGTCGAGGGACGAGAGCAGAGACGAGAGGCCGCTGATGATGTCAAGGCCGTTGCTGCTGAGCTGCATTGAGGTGTTGAGGGCCTGCTGCATCTTCTCTCCGGCCTCGGTTGTTGTGTTCTCGAACGCGTCCAGGCAGGTCTCTTGGTACGTGATGGTAGCGCTGAGCCAGGTCCTGAGATCGCTGACCGCCTCGTCCAGATGGGTGACGTCGAAATCGGACACCTTGTTGATCGACTGCTTCAGCTCGCTGATCGACATGTTCATGAGCTGCTTGCAGCTCTCGAGGGCCCCGTGCGTGCGCGGGTCCTTCTCGAGCTCCTGCAGGGTCACAGACTTCTTGGCAGCCTCGCTGATGTAATCCTGAGCGACCTTGAAGGCCACCTTGATCAACTCCTTGGGGTCGGTGCTGTTGCCACCGTGCTTCTCGAGGGTCTTCACGCATGTGTCCTTGTAAGCTGTAGGCTGGCAGATGCTCTTAATGGCTTTCACCGATTCCGACGATTCCTTGGTGCTGTGGTGGTTGTTCTCGTTCACGTTATCGTCTTTGCCATTGTTAAACCCGACCCCGACCGTGACCGCGACCACCATGGCAACCAGCAGGAAGGAAGAGATGCCAATTATGGCAATTCTCTTCTTTCTCTTGTTGTCTTCATTGTATGACATTTTTCTTTTTCCCCCCTTCTCTTATCAGGTTTCGGGTTTCCGGATTTTTTGTTTTTTTTGTTGTTGTTGTAGTATCTCCCCTGAACGGCCAGGAAGTTCTCTTCCCGGAGAGGGCTAAAAAACTGCTGACATACGTTCAAGGAAGAGGACCTTGTGGTGGCGCTCTTAAGGCCTCCTCCTCCCTATTTCTCCCTTTTAAAGTTTGTACAGGAAACACCCTATTTGGTGGTGTTTTAAGGAGTGTAATTCTATAACAAGGATCCGGTGAAATATAAGGTTAAAAAATTAGTTACTGCTGTTGTGGAACCTGAGGCTGCGAGGGAAAATGGGTGACCCAGTTGGCTTCTGTTTATTTACTAAAAATAATCTACCGTCTCCAACCTGCAGTTTTTCGAGCTTATCTTCCTTGTCTAAATTTTACCCCGGGATCGGTTCTTAGGACATTGACCAAGGTCAAGGAGTCTACTTCGGCTTCAGGTTTTAGTTGTAACGTTTCCGGGGTCAGCTATTTTCAGGACAGCAGCTGGTTCGTTTTCTCAGGTTTCAGAATTTAGAGCGGAAATCGTTAGTTCCGAATATTTATATGGTGTTTATTAATAAAATATACGGAAAAAATAACTACGTTCATTGTAAAATTGTCACTTGGCAAAATTATAATTATTGAGTTTATGAACGGATAATTGTAAAATTTTCCAGCGATTCTCTCTTCTATTCACATTGATTCGAATCTCCGGACGGACTTGTATCAGAAAAAAAAAATACTCCGTCGTAGTTGACGGATTGAGCTGAGTGAATGCTAAATTTCTTTTTCATGTATGTTCGTAGCTTTTCGTGTTGCTATTTTTTTCTAGGGGATAGTAATAGTACCAATTTTTTGTAACTACTTTTTGGAAGAAATTTATATAACTATTTCACCTCAACAATGAGTACATCTAGATTATAAGAAGTACCATGTATTTTTACATTATAACTGTTTGAAATAAAATTCGGTTAATAATGTACATGATGATGCACTCAAATACGCACCACCATCTTTTCTAAGAAAATTAAGCTGATAAATTATTTTAGTTAGAATAGAATTGTGAAACAGCTTCCGTTGAAATAATTTTCGGTTAATAATGTACATCATAACGCACTAACGTCGCATTTAATCCCTCAAGAGATATTGTCCATTACCTATTGTTGGAGCACGAAATTAATGTCTCGGAGTGATGACGGTCTATCTCCGAATGTGCGAAAATTGGCTCGGGCCCGTCGGAACAAGGAGCCCGGGCGAGAGGCTCCTCTCGCCCACGTAGGCGAGACCGAGCGAGGGCTCTTCTCGCTCACGTTGGTGATCCGGGCGAGAGGCTCCTCTCGCCCACGAAGGCGAGATCGAGCGAGAGATTCTTCTCGCTCACGTTGGTGAGCCCGCATGGCCGAGTACTATCGAGAAACTCGTCCGTCTCAAATAGGCGAGAGGCCGGTAGGAGGCACGAGCGAGGAGCCGAGCGAGAGGCCTACGGCAAGAGGTTGAGTGGCGAGAGGCCGAGTGGCGAGAGGCCTACAGTGAGAGGTCGAGCAAGAGGCCGAGTGAGAGGCCTACAGCGAGAGGCTAAGCGAGAGGCCGAGTGGCGAGAGGCCGAGTGAGAGGCCTACGGCGAGAGGCCGAGCGAGAGGCCGAGTGGCAAAAGGCCGAGCGAGAGGCCGAATGGCCGAGTGAGAGGCCTACGGCGAGAGGCCGAGCAAGAAGCCTAAGGCGGGAAGCCGAGCGATAAACTTAAGGCGGGAAGCCTAAGGCGAGAAGACGAGCGAGGAGCCTAAGGCGAGAAGCCGAAGGTGAGAAGCCAACTTGAACCCGAGCGGGAAGCTCATTTGACCTTCGTAGGCGGGAAGTCGATTCCGGGAATAAGTCCACTTTGGTTGAGGAGGTCGTTAGCTTGAGCCCATTTTGAGATTCACTTTGGGCCTGACGAGATGTCCGTCTTGAGCGATGACGGACTTGAGTCAAGATTTTGCGTGGGAGATTTGAGAAGGTCAAGACGATCTATATTTTCCTAATTTGAGCCGAGATTCTCAATATTTGGCAAGACTTAGTAAGTTCCTCTTTAGGCCGCGATTGCTTAGTCGTCACATTTTGAAAGCTTCCTATTCGAGGACGGGATCTGTTCATTTAAGGAAGACGGCTTGTACTGAGCTGTGAGGATCCCGTCATATTAGGAACAAATAACTTGAAGAGGATCTCTCGGGATTGAGACTTGGAGCCGAAGGTCTTGGAGGTGGTTTAGGATTTCCTATTATGAAGGCGCGGAGGTTAGGTCAAGGCACTCTATATAAGGAGGGCTCGGGCGAGAGAACGGACATCAACCAACAACACAACACACAACTACTTTACTTTTACTTATCATTGTTGCTTTTCCTTTCCTTAGCTCGTAGTCCATAGTTCATAGCTTAGCCTAGCCTAGCTTAGTTAGACCGACCTTGGGACGACCACTCCGGATCCATCTCGGGTTACTTGTTCCCTTTTCCCTACAACACCCATGATTGTGAAAGTTGTCAAAAAATCTTTTGAAAATATATGGACAGTTTTGGGGTACCCATCTCTATCTTTTTCCTGCTGAGTGCACTCTTCACAGTAGTAAGCATCATAAATCCGGACACCGACGTAGATAATGCTCCATTGTCAAAGGGATTGTAGCCTAAAGACATAAAAAGTTGTAAATGTTTAAGAGGTCTAGTATTAACATCCTAACATGTGTCATGGTTTAAAATTTATCTTTCAAAAAAAGATAACTTTGAAACGACTCGTAGTTGTATTCGTCGCATACCCAGGCCGGCATGTAAGGGCGCACATAAAAGTCACAAATTATGCACTTGCCATCGTACTTCTCGCATAGCCGCCCAATCGCAATGCCAGGTTGCAATCGTACTTTTGTAGAGGTAGGTTCTATTGGGAATAATAGTCATACTCGTATAAACATCTTAATGAGTAGTTACTTGGTAATCAAGTTAGATTTCTAAGCTGTTAATTACTTGGTGATTAAGTTTGTAAAATCTTATATATATGGCCTTACGGCGATGAATAATATCAAGCTGCATATTTCACATACTATGAGAGCCAAACTAGAATAAGAAAAATCTAGTAAAAAAAAGAGCCGCAGCCTTCATAGCCACCAAAAATATTTATCAAATTTGTTACGAAACTTGGAATAGGTTTGAGACGCAACCAGACCAGCAACTTGAAATAGAAGGTTTCAATTTTTTTCAGAGATCAGGTCATCAACTTCGAGCACGCGATTATTTTCCATCCTAAGGTTTCCGAAACCTGGCCTCAAATGATATCAAGGTCCTTGTCAATTCAAGTCGCCAGATTTGATTCACGTGGATCAGAATCCACCGATTGAGATAAATTGATCGTCCTGAAAGAATTTTTCAGGAGATCTAGTAAATTCTGATTGATTTGAAGATTTCGGTATTCTAGATTGGTGAAGTATTTTCACCGATTGTCCTTGTTATTATTTTAACCTGGTTCTAGCTATCTCATTCTTTCATCATCAATTACCACCTTCTCGTGTCAATTTGGCTAGTAAGATTTTTCATACACTACCTTGGGTTATAGATTCTGGTGCAACCGATCATATTATCTGTAACTAGGATCTGTTGACTAACGAAAAATGTAATATGAGCTATCCGTAAGTCAAGATACTCAACAGAGACGAGATGCCTATCGTTGGAACTGGTATGGTTCGACTGAATAATCAAATATGTCTTAATGATGTTATACATATTTTACTTTTTAAGTGTAATTTATTGTCAGTAAGTAAACTGACTAAGGATCTCAATTGTACTGTAACATACTATTTTGATTCATGTGTCATTCAGGATTTAGTCTCGATGAGCGTGATTAGAGTGGATAAACAGAATGATGGTCTTTATTACTTCGAAGATGTGCATGACGGGGTAGCATTATCAGCCAAGAAGGACATACAAGCCAGGCACTAGTGTCTTGGACATCCATCTAGTGAGAAGCTACGACACATATCTTCTTTATAGAATTTAGTCTTTCCAGCAAGTTGGAGTCCATGTGATCCTTGTCTCTGTGGAAAATGCACTCGCCATTATTTTTCTAAGAGTTTTATCAAGATTAATGGATATTTTTAATTAATATATTGTGATATTTGTGGGCCACATCAGACCCCCTCCTCCATGGGGGCATGCTATTTTTTGACCATTGTTGATGACTACTATCGTAATGCTCAATAGAGATGAGATGCCTGTCGTTGGAACTGGGATGGTTCGACTGAATAATCAAATATGTCTTAATGATGTTCTACATATTCTACTTTTTAAGTATAATTTATTGTCAGTAAGCAAACTGACTAAGGATCTTAATTGTGCTGTAACATACTATTCTGATTCATGTGTCATTCATGATTTAGTCTCGATGAGCGTGATTGGAGTGGATAAACAGAATGATGGTCTCTATTACTTCGAAGATGTGTGAGGCGGGGTAGCATTATTAGCCAAGAAGAACATACAAGTCTTGCACCAGTGTCTTGGACATCCATCTAGTGAGAAGCTACGAGACATATCTTCTTTATAGAATTTAGTCTTTTCGATAAGTTGGAGTCCGTGTGATCCTTGTCTCCATGGAAAACACACTTGTTGTTATTTTTCTAAGAATTTTATCAAGATTAATGGATATTTTGAATTAATATATTGTGATATTTGGGGGCCACATCAGACCCCCACCTCCACGAGGGCACTCTATTTTTTTACCATTGTTGATGACTACAGTCGTGGTCTATGGACCTTTCTCATGAAATATAAGTCTGATGTTTCATAATATCTAACAATTTTCTGCATTATGGTAAAGACGTATTTTCCTTCAGGAGTCTAAGTTATTCGTGCAGACAAAGGTTTGGAATTTTTTACTATTGAGATGCGCAAGTATTACGAGGACCATGGGATCTTACTACAAACATTTTGTGTCTATACTCTCTAGCAGAATGGAGTAGTTGAACGCAAGCATCGCCACATACTTGAAGTCTCCCGAACATTGAGATTTCAGGCCAATCTACCCATCCATTTCTGGGGGGAATGTGTCTCTATTGCTATATACCTAATCAATCGAATGTCATCTCGAGTTCTACTCAATCAGATCTTGTATGAGATCATTTTTTGATGTCCGCCAAGTTATGATCACTTACAGGTGTTTGGTGCCTTGCATATATCCATAATCACACCAGGAGAGACAAATTTGATGAACGAAGTCATCTTTGTGTATTTCTCAGTTATCTATTTTGTCAGAAAGAATATCGAGTATATAATCTCTGGACACGCAAATTCAGTGTTTAAAGATACATAACCTTCATCGAAGAAGTATTTATGTATGCTATTAGTTTGAATGACTTGGAGTCAAATTCTAGAGCATCATCGCTCTTGCTCCACCTCAAGAACCATCGTCGTTGTCCCCCTCCACATCAGGTACTCTGACTTTATATCCTCTTGCACATTTTATCAGTTATGACCAATTTTCTCGTGCACACCAAGTTTTTTTGGCAGCTATTAGCTCACATGTTGAGCCATGTTCTTATATCGATGCTGTTAAAAATGTATGCTAGAGGGAGGCTATGAAACGAGAAGTGGCGGCCCTTGAATCTAATGGCACTTGGACTCTGGTTAATTTACCACAAGGACAGCATGTTGTGGATTCAAAATGGATTTATAAGATCAAGTATAAGCTGAGGACTAGTGGCTCGTGCATTTAAACAAGTCGAGGGAGTCGACTACTACGAAACCTTTGCCCTTGTTGTAAAGGTCATTTTTGTACGTTGTCTTCTTGCACTCGCTGTCAAGTGCCAGTGGCTCATTCATTAGTTGGACTTTGATAATGCCTTCCTCCGTAGCGACTTAAATGAAGAGGTTTATATCAGAGTCCCTCAAGGATTCTCCAAGCCAGGTGATCCTCGAGTATGTCAGTAGCGTAAATCTTTGTATGACCTGAAGCAGGCGTCCCGAACGTGGCACAATAAGCTCACAACCTCCTTGATTACTATGGACTTCAAACACTTATATGATGACTATGATATGTTCATCTATCGCTAAGGAGGGCAGGTCTTAATTCTGCTCATTTTTGTCGACGACATCATTTTTGTAGGAAATCATGTCGAGATGCTTCAATTTACTAAACGCTCCCTTCATAAACACTTTGGAATCAAAGACTTGAGACCCTTGAAATACTTTCTTGGTATTGAAGCTGCGACTACCAAACAAGGTTTGGTTGTCAGCCAATGGAAGTACACTATCGACATCCTCGAAGAATGTGAAAATGAAGATGCTCATGCATGTCACTTCCCAAAGGAACAGAACCACCGTGATGTGGTCGATGATTCAAAAAGTTACCGCTGATTGATAGGCTGACTGATGTACGTCATAGTGACTCGACCGGATATAACTACGCCGTCAATATTCTCAGCCAATTAGTTGAAAGACCAACCACAGTTCACGTCCAGACTGCGGATTGTGTTTTCTGGTACCTCAAAAATTGTTGATCAAGGAATTTTGCTGAATAACTCTTTGAAAATGGACTTGGTTGCATACTCCAATGCCTTTGGGTGGCTGCCCAATGACGCGTCAATCCCGTACATGGTATTTTATCACATTTGGAGGATCTCCTATTTCGTGGCGCACGAAAAAAAAATCGATTATGTCTCGTTCATTCACCAAGGCAGAATATCGTGCTATGGCAGTTACAGTTAGTGAGGTTTGTTGGATGCGGTGGCTGTTTCGCACTATAGGAGTTCATTTTTGGAGTCCTACCACCTTGTTCTTTGATAACCAAGCAGCGATCCACATCGCTCTGAATTCAGACTACCATGAGCGTACCAAACATGTCGAGATATACTGTTATTTTATTCGAGAACGTGTCCAGTCCAGCAAAATCGCACCGGTGAAAATCCTACAGATTGTCAGTTCGCTGACGTGTTCACCAAAGCTCTCTGTCAGGATCATTTCCAAGATATTGTTCGCAAGTTAGGCGTTGTTAATCTCTAAGCTCCAACTTGAGGGGGGAGTATTGGGAATATGAGTCACATTCGTATAAACATCTTAGTCAATAGTTACTTGATAATCAAGTTAGATTCTTAATCAGTTAATTACGTGGTGATAAAATTTGTAAAATCTTATATATGTGATTTTATGGCGATGAATAATATCAATCGGCATATTTCATAGATTTTTCATAAATGGAGAAAGACTGTCTAAGAGGGAGAGGGAGATGGACAACTTACAAAGATACAAGCTTCAAATCGAAATCTCTTCTTTTTTGGGAAGACTAGATTGAAGCCAAAACCCTTGCACTGTAGTATAATTTCAATTCTTAACTTTTCAGTCATATTATTATGTAATTTGAGCTATGAATGACCAAATTTCAGGCCAAACCGTAACCCATCTAGTCGAAATATAGCTGTCAATTAGAACAATATATTTTTTTAAAGATAAATTATTATTCTATGATACTGCCAAAATTTGAATCTTGGACCTCCTAAATATTTATAACGTGTTATATTGTTGGGCTACAAGTCCTTCTGGAACGATATATTGGTTTAGTTCACAATTAAAAATGTCGGACTCATTTTTTCTGATTTTCTATTTTGATTATTACCATCAAGTAGACCATAATCCTATCGAAGATTAGGGTGTTCCCAGCCAATCCCTTCATGGGCTTCGTAGACCAAACTCCATGGCTCAGAGATGTTTATACTTTAGTTCATTCAAAAGAAAAGGATCTTTCGGCTCATTAATGGGCCTCAATGTCCATACGAATGGGCTATTTATAAGTAAGTCTTTTTTTAAAAATTTCTTCTGTGGGAAGGGAATTTTTTTTCGGTGGATATTTAAATGTGGTTTTGTCTCCATGTTTCCCCACTATTTTTTTGAAAGGTAAATTACACAAGCTATGCCAAGATTTATAAACAAGTCTGTCTTTAGATATAGTGCATTGAGGTTTAATGCATTAGTTGTAGTGCTATGCCTTCGCTAAGGAAAGTCGAATAAAAGCTCCCATCGTAATAGATACTAAAAAAAATGTTGAATCTTAATAAATTAAGCTGGTGCTAGTTTAAAAAAATCACAGATTAGCGTTTGGTTATTATAAAAATTTCTCCGTGTTAATTAATATTATAATTATCCAACCGTCGTAAGTCGTAACAACGGGGACATGCGAATGTAGCTTATTAATTAATTACCGTGGTCAAAGTCGGTGACACGTCTCTTCCTAGGAGGTTCCGTGCAAATTGTACTTGAAACGAATTCACATTAGGCAAGGACGGCATTATTAATTGTGTCCTCAAATGAATTTCAAAGTAAAACTTTAAATTGGATAATGTTTTTGGAACTAGAGTTGTTTGTGTACATATAATGTTTTTTAGAATTGTGTTGACGTTCCGACACTTTTTTTACTTTTTTACTATCGTGACTTTTTTATTGAGTTACACTGCAACATAATTTTAACGCGGCTGCAACATTAAAGAATTTTATACTTACTATAAATATAGTATGTGAATATTGTAATGATTTTAAAAATTTTACTTATAAAAAAAATTAGAATTTCGAATAGAATCAGTGCGTCGATTGCGGCTCTTCAATGTCCTGTAGTTTACTGTAAACATTGGGGAAAACCCTACAAGAAGATTTCAATTTTCATAGATTAAAAGACCTTGGATATTCGAATTATTGTTTGGCATATTTTTTTTCTGAATTAAATAAATATCGTTATATCGTATTATTGCATCACATATGGCAAATATTTCTTTTGCTTTCACTTTTTTGGCCTGGATTTCTTTTTCTTTTTATGTCGTTCATAGGTTCTCGACATGTCATTCGTCGAGAAAAACTACAAACCAATTATCTAAAAGGATTCTCCTGATTTTCTGTTGGAGTAATATACTTATTTTGAGTGTCTACGTTGTATACGTCTACCATATTTTAATGAGAGACTTATAGTCACTTTTCTCTCAAAAACACCACTTGATTCTTTAAATTTTAAAATTTTACAATTATAAAAAAAATTATTAATCGAGACAATATGTCCTTTAAATAAAGTCTAATAATGGTCATTGTGATTAAAAAATAAAGCACATATAACAAGACAAACTATTACCTCACCGACAAAAAATGGGAAACGACAAACTATTACCTACTTTTCTATACAAAACTGAAAATACTATGCACAAAGACGAGCATAAAGAAGAAAAATTGCTTGGATGCATTAATTTGCATGTTGGATTCCAGGTGCTTTCAATTATACATCATTTATTATTTGTGATAATACTGCCATTTAGTACCAGCATGTGGCGCTTAATCATCCAATATGGTCAATACCCACCCACTTGTTCTCAAGGCTTCATAATTGACTCCTAATTATTCCTCTTAAGCAACCGAACTAAATGATGGATGAAAGAAACAAGAAACAACAAATAAATTTGAAGAGCGAAATACGTGTTATTGACTATGAATTGTTATTTTAATTCAACAATAATCGATCATGAATAAAAAAAAAGATGACTCCATTGTAAGGCTAAACCTGGATCCAGATCAACAAAGATGGCTACCACATTGACATACCTAGCTACCCATTTACGAGAAAGAGAAAAAAGGACCGGTTCAATCTTTTATGATTGCTCAATTTCCTGAAATAAAAAAGGCTTTATGGCTAAGAATATATATTATTTGCATCAATAACCACCGAAACCAATTAATTAAATTCAAATAATCCATCAACTGCTTTAAAAAAATAACAAAAAAGAATACAAATTAAATCAATAAAGATCACTTAATTATATCAACCCGACATTAAACGGGACCCCCGTTTGGGGCAACCAAACACCTCCCTGCGTGAAATTTCCGACGGTGAAGTTATAAGCGTCGGTGGCATTCGTCAGAACATGGAACCCGGCCCAAGTAACCCTACCGCCGGTCTTGGCTCCCACTCCGGTGTTGTTAAACTCGGCGTAGTACAGCGTGTCGAGCGCGAAGCTCTCGTTCCACGGGAACCACCCGGCGGGGTCGATGAGGCTAGACAGGCTCGAGCTCATGAACACCGTCCTCGAGTAGAGCTTCCACGGCCTCCCGAGGTACGTCCTCACCGTGGCATTGCTCGTTGCGAGGTCCTTGGCGGCCTTGATGCTGCAGTTCTGGATGGAGATTCCGGTGACCTGGTTCGGGTCGGTGCGGCCCTGGGCAGTGATGGTGTTGAACTGGCCGGACATGGGGAGGCGGGAGTTGATCTTGCAGTTCTGGAAGACAACGGCCGCGTTGCCGAATATGTAGTCGACGGTGCCGTACACCTCGCAGTCGCGGTAGAACTGGCGGAGGGAGTGGGTGTAGAGTGTGTCCTGGTACCCCTCGAAGCCGCAGCTGTAGAACGCCGACATGTCCGCGCCGTTCCGGAGGGCCACCGCCTGGTGCTTTATCGCCCCCGCCGTGTTCCTGACCGTCATGTTTATCCCGACGAATCCTTGCCCTACCACGGCTGTAAAGGCGTGCATCACTAAATTTTTAATACTTATAAATAAATTCATTGTACTAAATTATTTGTTTCAATTCCCATAAAATGTCCTTAATTATTATGTGATGGATTGAGACGGAAGTTTTTAATATAGTTATTGTGGGTGGGGGGAACCAATCCAATAATATAATGGCTTATTCATTGACGTATGTGACTGAAATATTATATGCAAAAAGAAACTAAATAAATGTATGAGCTGTAGACCTCACATGGGTCTACCCAATTTCCAAGTTTATGCATCTCCCTCAAACGCTCCCCCGGAAAAGGAAACTCGTTGTTCTTACAGTAAAAGAGTTGACTTAATATCTAGTCAGCAAATAATAGGTTAAATCTGTCCTCATACTTTTCTATTTCAATGATATTTTTTGTTCGAAATCAAAATCGTTTATCATTTAGACAAAATTTTATTAGTAATAATAGATTAGTTTAGTTGACTCAGCCTAACAATTAATTGACGAACATTAAAAGAATTAACTAAATAAAATCCATGTACGTATACGTACCGAATGTTGAAGAATTGAACGTGGTCCACCCATCACCGACGCTCCGGTTACCGGTGATGGTCGTCCTCCCGATGCCGTCTCCGATCATCATAATGTACCGCTTGTAGCTAGGAATAGAGACGTATTCTTCGTAGAGTCCCTTGACCACATAAATCATGAAATACCCACTTCCGGCGTCAGTATTATTAGGCGCCGCCGCCACCGCATCGTTAATGCTTGTGAAATTCCCACCTCCTTTCTTGTTGACAACCACCATTTGGCTCACTTTAACGCCGGCGGGTTGATCGAGCAACAACCGCCTCTCGCTTAGCGACTCGTACCTTTCCCTGTCCTGATCGGACATCCGCAACGGCAAGCCATCCCTGACGCCATTTTCGAGCTCGGAGAAGGTGTGCTTCCTCTCTTCTTCCAGCGTCACCCTCCCCTTGCCCTTCTTGTGGCTTCGGATCCAGCCCTTGTCGAAAAGGACGAGGGATATGCTACAAGTTTTGGTCCCATTGGAAATGGGAGTGACCAAGCTACTCGTGACACTCGACGAAGCGTCGCTGGTTCGTAACCCGTCCATGCACGTATCGTAATTGGTCAGAGTGGCACTTAGTAGGGCTTGCAAGTCTGAAGCTTGGAGGGAACGTAAACTATCGGTATAATTAACGGATTGTAAAGTATAAGAGAGGGAATCCACGTTTGTTTGCGCTAGGAACTGGCAGTCCTCTAGGGCTCCAATGCTTGAAGGGAAATAGTAAGGGGAGACCCTAAGGAAGTACTTCACTAGCTTAAGGAACTTCTTGGCATGTGATAAGGCTTGGCGAAGGGAGATCCTCCCATAGTCATTTAGGGTTTCGTTCTTGTGGCCGTACGGTTGCATTGTGGACCGGCAGAACTTCGGGTACTGCGTGGAGGAGCAGAAGTTTCCCGGTGTTGCGTAGGCCGGCGAGGCGGCCGGAGCTGGTGCCGATAGTGTGGATGCAAGAGATGGAGACAGGAGAATGAGGAGAACTATTGAAGTGGAGAGGAGTGTGGTTAGGATGTTGGATAATTTGGATATTTCCATGGCTAAAATTATTTGCTAGGAAAATAAGATGGGTTTTTTGTGTGTATGGAAGAAATGAGATAAGTTTGCAACTTGGTTTGGAGGAATTTCTTTGATGGGATTGGAGTATTTATAGAGAGGGTCCTATAGGTGGATCGATCAGTACTATATCTGTCTTTGGATTTTATAATACTTCGAGTTGCTGCTCAATGTTTGGTGCATAATAATTGTCCAATTTTTCGTCATATAAGCCAAGTAATGTAGGGAACGTATATATGCAATTCTCATATCAATTTGATTGGTCCAAGTGGAGACGATTTATATATTTTATAAAATGTTTCGAGTTTTGAAATTTTGCAAATGAAATATGAATTCTGGTAAATCAGAAGCGTAAAAGAAATATGAATTCTCCTTTTCTCTCGCACACAACATGGAACATTTTCAGAGTGGTCTTGATAGAGCTAAACACGCTAAAGATCAAAGTTTCAAATTGTCTGTTACACATTTTGATATTAGATAACGTTCCTAATAAAATATAGAAGAATTGGAAATCCGCCGCTCCGCAACTATATTTTGGTTTAACGATCTTTATTACATATCTCATGTATCAACTTATCAACCATTGATTGCTGAATTATATATATATATATATATATATATATATATATATATATATATATATATATATATATATATATATATATATATATATTCTGTATATATATTGACATATATTGATAGATTTAAATAATGCCATCCATGAATTTATTAGCTACTTGTACATTCGAAAAAATATAACTTGATATTCTCTTTTGTATTTTTTTAATTTATAGCAATTTTTTACGTACACTTTTTCTCTCTTAATTTTATTACAAAATTTAGTGGTACAAATATTGCGACAAGCACCACCGTAAAATTAATTTGTACATTCCTATCTACCTCGCTGTACTGAAAAAGAACAGTTTCTTTGTTTGTCGAAACTGAACGGAAAAAGTTTAATGCTCGCATAAAATATACATGCTATTGTTGGAAAAATAAAAGGACTTAAATATGGTGAAACGTCAGTATGTTTTTTTTATAAGTACAATTTATTAATAATTATATTAATAGCAAGTGTAATGAACGTCAGTATGTCATGCAATTCATCACAGTTTTTGCATCTTGAAAGAGACAAATAAAAGAAATATATTCGGGATTTGATAAAGTTCATGCATGATCTCATCTAACTTTTTTGGTAGCTATACATATTGTCGTTTGTTTGACTGGTAATTAACTTACCGCATCTTGGATATTTACACAGACCATTATACCTGTAAATGTTGTGTAATTGGTAACCTTATGCTGATTTCTTCGGAGATAAACATAATCTAACACCAAATATAACATCTTACCAACATCATTTATGTCAACGAACAAACAGTCTTAAGTTTGAGCACCGGGCACGTACTAATATTAAAAATTGAATTTTGTCATCATTATTAATCAGTTCTGTACGTATTTGATACCAGATAATTTAGGGAAAAAACATCATATTTCTCGTTTAAGTTATAAATTCATGGAGATTGCTTCCTTTTCTTCTTCTCTTTCCCAGTGCGGGGGAGGGTAATAAATTGTCACTTACAGGTCATTTTTCATCGACCACAAGCAATAATTAATAAGACATATACCCTGTAATTATGAGGTAAAAGTGCATGTGACTCTTCCTTGAATCATTGTTCGTTCAAATGCGCGTTGTTTTTTGGATTCTGAATCCCAGCGGCTGATAAAAGAAAGAACAACTTGTCGCACATTCTTTTCTTTATATTTTGTTGGTTTCCTCCCATGCATGTGAAAAAATCATCCAAAGCGCGTCCACCTCGATGGATTGATTTTTTCCACCAACCAATTATTTGATAATTAACTTTTTAATGTATTTACTTCGTAAGTTCGTCGTAACCAATGGCTTTGAAGCAAACACATCGGTGAGTAGCTATACTATATATTCGTTCGGCATTTTTTCCAAATATTATGAGGATTAGGGGGCTCTATAATTCAATGTCTAAAACTCGTGAATCAACTAATCACACCGCGACTCCGAATCAAATATCGGATCGTTGTATGCAAAAAATCGGAGAACGGGGACCATCATTGACCACTTGTAAACTGGCCGGACTAATTGGTCTAGACCAAATTGTCCAAATTTTAGTTTTTAAAATTTTTTCTCAAGATTTGTTATAGAATATGTAAAATTATTTGATATTTTAATGCTACATATTTATTTAATAACATATTTTTTAATAAAAAAATTTTGTTCGATCGTCGATCCAACCGATTGGACCGATCAAATCAGAAAACAAAGAAAATTTGAGTCACTTTCCGATTATTTTTAAAAGTATTACTTTAGTTGATATCTTGATCAATAACGAATAATTTTGGGGCACAAATTATAACATAATTGTATTCCGAATTTCCGAGTTGAATAACAAACGAAAGAATGTTGCTTTAGAATAATTGTGTGCGGCCTATATTGGCCTCGGCCGCCGGGCCAGTTAAGCCTTCGCGGGCTGCTTGCGATTATTGCAACCTTCATCTCTTACTTTAATTTTTTCGGTAAAGTGCATTTTACTATCCTAAGATTTCACTTATATTAAGTTGAGGACATGTGGTTTAAAATTCAAAATTCAGTCCACGTGCTTTCAAAACATAAGTAACATACGGTCCCCAATAGCTGAACAGGCTAAAAGTGCTATCTGTCTTGCCACGCAAGCTGAAACGACATAGTTTCGCCTATTACGTGGCATGTTGACTGTGTAAGCCGTGTATGAAATGTTAGAATGGTTAATTACCAAATTAGTCTCAATTTTTCTTAACCACTCTAACATGTCATACACAGCTTACCCAGTCAGCATGTCACAGGTCCTCAGCTTGATACCGGTGAAACCACAAGATAGTAAAGTTCACTTTTTCCTTATTTTTTTAGCAATTTCAGTTGACCTTAGGATTTTGATTTAAGATTTATTGCTTAAATCTTATACCGGAGAAATTACTGTCAGGTCCTGGTGTTCGGCATATTTGCCTATCACCCCCCTGTTGTTTGAAAATCGATTAAAAATTCCTCAAAGTTTGGTTTTATTATACTCTCAGGCCCCTCGCTGACGTCAGCAAATATTTTTCATTTTTTTAATCATAAAAAGATTATTTTACCTTTGAATTTTATCTTCAACCTCAAACTTCATCTTCAATCTCTCAAGAACATAAAGAACATCTCAAAACAATAAATTCAAGTACTTATTCTTAGGAACCTAAGCAAACCAAATTTAATTATTTCAAACTGCCACCGCCACCACCGTTCGAGTTCAAGTATAGGTTCTTGGGAGTTATGGTTATGTTTGGGTGCTTGGGTTTCTAGGAAACCTTATGGCTCTTGTTCAAAGGAGGAGGACGACGAAGGTAGACCCAAAACCTGTCCAGCGACATTGGGACTCCTCTAGACCAGAGGACAGCGATGATGGGGGGAACACGATGATGGCGTTGACGTACCAACCTTGCCCAGATCTGCTCAAACGATCGCGACCACCTCCTAGGCCGACCGCAAGAAGCTCGTCGTGTCAGTCCAGTCGGTGGTTATTTTCTGAGCCGCCAAGAACTGTTGGCGACACCGTCGTCTTCATTTTTCTTCGTGATCTCCATTCGATCTGGTGGGGCTCTAAGAACGTCGACGTCATTTTCCGATCTGCCGTCGACTCCGATGACATTGACGGCCTCAACAATCTCGATCTCGCTCCCCTCACCCGATCTCTAACCTCTCCCACATCAAAAAGCTTAATCTCATCCAATAAAACCCATCCCAATCTCAATTTCCAGCAATAAGGCAGTGAATAAGGGCACAGTGATTTTTTGGGTGAAGGGGATGGTGATTTTTTTTATTTCTGATTTTTTTCAAGGGTGTTTTTTTATTTTCATGACAAAAAAATAAAAAAATATCTGCTGACGTCAGCGAGAGGCCTGAGAGTATAATAAAACTATACTTCAGGGATTTTTTAATCAATTTTCGAATAACAGCGAGTGAGAGGCGAATATGCCAAACACCAGGGGCCTGACAGTAATTTTCCTTATTTTTAAAGATAAAGATAAATATTTACAGATAATTATAATTTTACATTAGTTTAAACCCTTAAATTCTGTCAAATCATAACACACCTTGTATTAAGGGGCCAAATATTTTTTGGCTTTTTAAAGAATAGATAGAAAGAGTTTATTTATTACTTACGTATATATATGCAAAATAGTTTCTTGATATTTCAAGCATGAGCATAGTTAGGAACTTATGCTACCGTAGCACTAGCTAGAACTGCAAAAATCTAAGTGAAACGAGACACATACAAAGTACTCAATGTTTAGATTTGAATTTTTTTAAGGAGGTTTAAATCTTTGTTGAGTGAAAAATATGATTTTTGCACTTCAACAATCTTACAAATAGAAAAAATATTATTAGAGATCACCTCATTAATAAAAGTAGATAATTCTCCATTGTGAATATCAGTGATAAAAAAAGACATGTTTTTGTACCACCTTTTTATTCGAGTTTTAATCAATTTCACATTTTGTCCCCAAAGGAAGGCACATTTCTCAACACGTCCAGTGAACTTCAAGGCATGCATATATATATATACGTTGGGTCAAAGTTTACAAGTTGGTGCTTTGCATATGCACAATTATATACTCGCATAATATGATATAGAAAGACACCGACGTACACGTATACACTGTTTCAGCCTTCTCGTTCATTTATCTTAGGAAATGAGCTACTCGTTTTCCAACAAATCAGTAATCTATTTACCAAAATTGTATGCCAATCGTCTGCTACAACCAACAATCCAATTAATTAAAATTTTCGAAATTTAACTCAACACGTGTATAACCGAACCCAATTATATAATTCGCTCTAGTTAAAATGAATTCCAACTCATACCCGTTGCATCTCTCAAAGTATTTAATCGATAGTAGGGTTGATAATTTACCAAATGTAGCACTTTACTTGACTAATTTAATCCAATATTATTCTTGACAGCCATAATGTAGTGATCAAGCTAGCCGTTTTGACTTTTGAGAGGAAGGATTGGGAGGGGTTGACTTCTTACCTATTCATCTGGAGCCCATTCGCCATTGGAACCTGCAATTGCAAAAACGTCAAAGTCAAAGTTTCACAATTGTGAGCTGGAACCCTCGGGCTCATGCTGGCTGGATACGGTCTCCCCTAACGATAGAGACAAAGCAAGTGAGGTAATAGTTTACGTCAAACATTGTACTTTTATATAAAAAATTCCAGTTGGTTTTTTTTTAATATATGTTATTAAGAGTTATGATTGTCGGGTCTTATTTACTATTTAGATGTAGTTTTTTCATGATATTTTTTACATTTCTTAAATTTTAAATCCAAAATATCATTAACTAAATGCAAGATATTTAAAAGAAATAAATAAATAGAAATTAAATTGCTATTGATATTTGTCGTTGGCTTTGCTAACTCTCCATGAAGTAACTCTACATTTTTTTAAGGTAAAAGCACCTCTGACCAATTTGAAACAAAAATAAATAGAAACAAAGTTCTAATGAAAGAAATTCATGGACTATATTCTTCTCCAATCTGAGTTTTGACAGCAAAAATTATGTTTTCCTAGTATACTTTTCATTCCTAAAACCACATTCTATTCGAATATTGGTAGACTTATTTAAGTATGAGCTCAATCTAATCAGAAACACTAAGGAAAAAATTCATAAGTCCTCAAGGTTACATACAATATACTAGGAGGTACACTCCATAGTTATTTAGTCCTTGAGTTTTGAGAAATTAAATTAGTTATTTAGTCTTTGAGTTTTGAAAAATTAAATTGATTAGTCTCTCATTCTATTTTTCGGTCAACAATTCTCATGGAATGACCTCTCAAAATAAATTATCATGGAATATCAAAACTACCCGCTTCAACAAGTAAATGAAAGTGAGAAAAAAAATGGCGAACAAAATAAAAGACTCACCCAACTGGACAACTTGTAAACTCGAATCCTCTACCATTATGTGTTGATCACCTTAGTGCTGGTCATTTCTGTTAGATATTTTCAAAGTATGTTGCATCTTATGGCCGTTACGACAGGGTGGGATCGACCTGGCCGATGCCATACACCCGGCAGACGCCGGGTGTGCCCGCGCAAGTTCAAAAACCCGGCGGGCGCCATACACCCAGCGGACGCCAGGTGTATGGAGCATGCTCGAACCCGGCAGGCGCGGGGTTCCAGACGGGCGTCAGACGGCTTGCACAAGTTCAAACTCGTGACTCTTCGTTTCAAACTCGAAAAAATATGACCATCCCATTAGCCACCATCACATAAATATTTTTGGTAATGAAAAGGCATCAAGGGTGAGTGCCAATCTCTATAAATAACAGGTCTTGTTTCTCCATTGATGATTTAAAAAAAGAATTAAAAAAGTCTCCTTACTCACTTCCTCTCAAAGCATCATTAGAAACTTGACATTAGTGTGTTCTTGATCGAGTCAAGGTAGTACAAACCTTGAACTTGATTTCGGTGTAAGGACTTCTTTGTATTCTGAAGGCAAGTGTTCACTAACTCGTTGTACTCACAAAAATTACTCAGAGGGTCGAACTTTATCCGAAAGAATTACAAGATCCTAGAAATTCATGCTACATCAATTTCATCCTCCTACCTGAGTTTTCCCAACAAATTATGCTTGTCATGGATGGGTTTAGGATGCGGAGTATATTTGATTGGTGAAGCAAACTCAATTTTCTTTTTTCGAAAATATGGGATACATCTAGATATGAAAGATTCCAAAGCCTTGGAGTTGCTTTCTACGGAGGTGTTGATTGTCGTCTTCCTGTATATGATGTTAATTCAATGGAATTCTTCGACAACCTATCTCTTCTTCTTAGTTTTAGTATGATCTTTCCCTATCTGGAATTCTTAGCATTCGGTATTCTTTCATGTCTAAATCTATTTGCTGCACTTTTTTATGTATCAAGTTTCAGAGGAGAAAGCAAAAGCTTAGTGTGCCGAGGAAGGTGTAATATGAAAGAAGCTTTCTAGCATAATGAATAATTAATTTTGGCATTCGACGATTAGAGTTTACAAGTTAGTTCAATTATGTGAGTGTTTTGATTTGCTCACCAATTTTTTTCACTTTCATTTACTTGTTGAAAGTAATATTTTCAAAATCGCGGTCTGATCTACTGCCTGACCGATCAGACTACGGCCGTGACCAATATCAGATCAATTTTTTTACTAAAGACTGGAGAGCAGTTTGACCGCTCAAAATTCAATCAAACCGCCCAATCAAACACTTCAGGGTGACACGGTTCGCTCGTATCAAGAAAAAAAATAATGTTTATTTTTTATTTTATGTAATTTAATTTTTAATCAACACCTCCACTTTCACACTTCGAGCATGCATATCACCTTTGGGTCACATTAAACTTATCTTTTTAACAATTCTCGATAATATGTTAAGTAAGTCAAGCAAATTTGACTAATATGTCAGAAAACTTGTATCATCATCTTCATGTACTTCTAGACTTGTAAAATTAATGTTTCAAGACTGTGAGGTAGAGAGAACCCTTATGGAGGCCTTGTAATCTGTTTGACTCGCATAGTGGATGACTCTCCTTTGTCCGTAGTTTTCTCCCCATCTTAGGGTTTTCACTTAATTCTTGTGTCTTGTGTTTTACTCATTTCGATCTTATTTCGCAACAAGTGGTATCAGAGCCAGATCTGAGATTCGAGTGAATACGAAAAAAAGGCTGTGGCAGATTGCAATTCAGGGAAAAGGGGAAATTAGGTTTTTTCGTGA
The DNA here is from genome assembly GCA_963995505.1 of Hypericum androsaemum. Classification (NCBI taxonomy): domain Eukaryota; kingdom Viridiplantae; phylum Streptophyta; class Magnoliopsida; order Malpighiales; family Hypericaceae; genus Hypericum; species Hypericum androsaemum. The sequence continues at coordinate 11,742,878 of OZ023190.1, forward strand.
AATCTAAGAGCGCTGTCGCCACCAGCAGCCGACCACCGCCCCGAGCCCTACCACCGCCCGTGTCCTAGCCATCGCCTAGAGGAGATGACCGTCCCCACTCACCGTTGCTGCGCCTAGGGAAGAGGAGAGCCATCGCTCGGCCATTTCAGAAAAGAACGAACCCACGTCGGGTCCTTGGGATTTTGAGTCTGAACCTGTCGTTCGTGGAGGAGAATGCCCGCGCACCATCACCGCAACGTGCCTAGAGGAGACCGAGTTTGCAGCTGAGCCCCATATTCTCTGTCCGCCGTTCGAGAGCACACCGTAAGGGAGAGAAGAGACTGATTCAGGGAGAGACAAAATCCCTCTGGAACCCGACGCCGCCATAGTCCACCATCGCGTTTCCCAGCCGCGTGCTGCCCGCCGTGGTCGTCTGTTCGACCGCCGCCTTGCCTGAGTTTTGGGTTGAAAAATCCTAGTGTCGAGTTGACTCGGTCAATTATTTGACTGGTTGACCGAAAGTCAACTATTTTGACTGCTTTTAGTTTTCTAACCAGTTTTAGGCAGATTTCTTGGTTCGAGGTATTTCAGGATGACTTCAATAAAGTACGAGATCTCTCAATTGATGAGGAAAATAAATTTTTCCTTGTGGCAGGTGAAGATGCGCACTATTCTGACACATTTAGGGCTGGATGAGACTCTATTTGATGAAAAATTGATGCCTTCGAGTTGGGATACTGTGATGAAAGCGTCAAAGAACCGTAAGGCCGTGGGTCATATTCAGTTGCACTTGTCCAATGATATTTTGCGGGATGTGTTGAAGGAGACAACAACTTCCTCATTGTGGGCAAAGCTTGAAAAGTTGTGCATGCCCAAGAGTTTGACCAACAAACTATGTTAGAAGCAATAACTATTTTCTATCCGGATGCAAGAAGATAAGTCTGTTCATGACCACCTTAATGAATTTAAGGATATAGTGGTTGATCTTAGAACTCTGGATGTGAAGTATGATGATGAAGATCTACCTTTATTGTTATTGTGCTCGTTGCCTGCCTCTTATCAGCAATTCAGGAATACTCTATTGTTCAGCCATAGTACTCTGAGTTAGAATAATGTTCATGATTCGCTCTTGGAGAAAAAGAGAATTGATAAGCACACTGTTAGTTTCTCTGAAAATAGCCAAGAGACTGGCTTGGTTGTGAAAGGGAGGTCTGAAGAGAGGAATGCTAAGTCTGGTTCAAGAAAGAAGAGTAGGAGCAAATCAAGGTCAATGCATAAGGATAAGACTTATTTCAATTGTCATAAGGTTGGGCATATTAAATGGTTTTGTCCGGAGTTGAAGAACAAGAAGAAGGGCGAAAAGTCCAGTACTCCGAAAGGAGAAAGTTCTTATAGTGGCAGTACTAGTGTTGCCACCACCACTCAGCAAGAATCTGATGGAGACCTTTTATCTATGATTGATGGGAAGTCCAAGGTTAATGCTGCTTGAGTATTTGATTCTGCTTGTACGTTTTATATATGTCCCATTCGGGACTAGTTTTCAACATATGAACGTGCGGAGGGTAATGTTCTCATGGGAAATAATTTTATCTACAAGGTTGTTGGTATTGGCACAGTGAAGATCAAGATGCATGATGGTATCATTTGAACTTTGACGGATGTGAGACATATCCCTGATCTGAAGTGGAACTTGATTTCATTGAGTACCCTTGATTCATTGGGGTACAGGTACACTGGAGAAGGTGGAGTTCTTCGTGCGAGTAAGAACTCATTAGTACATATGAAGGCCAAGAAGGAAGTTAGAAATCTGTATGTTTTGCAGGGTTCTACAGTTACAAAGACTGATGCTGCTACATCTGGCTCGTTGATAGATTCTGAGAATACCTCATTGTGGCATATGCGACTTGGTCACATGAGGGAGAAAGGTATGATCGAGCTGAATAGGAGAGGATTATTATGTGGACAGGGTATTGAAAAGCTAGAATTTTGTGAGCATTGTGTGTTTGGCAAGCAGAAGAAAGTTAGTTTTCAGAAAAATGTGCACACTACAAAAGGAAAACTTGACTATGTGCATTCTGACCTTTGGGGATCATCTCAAGTTGTATTTAAGAATGGTTCCAAGTATATGCTAGCTATCATTGATGATTATTCAAGGAAGGTGTGGGTGTTCTTCTTGAAGAGCAAGGATCAAGTCTTTGTCACTTTCAAGTAGTGGAAGACTATGATTGAGAAGCAGCCTATGAGAGATGTCAAGCATCTCTGCACCGATAATGGATTGGAGTTTTTCTCTAGTTGGTTTGAAGAGTTCTGTAAGAATGAGGGTATTATCAGGCATAAGACAATCCCGGGTACATCTCAACAGAATGGAGTTGCTAAAAGAATAAACCAAATATTGTTGGAGAAAGTTCGTTATATGCTATCAAATGCAGGTTTGCCTAAGTCATTTTAGGTTGAGGCTGCTTCCACTGCCTGTCACCTTGTCAATCGTTCACCTCACAACTCTCAACTACATACAAAAGACCTAGGCATAGGTCAATATATATATGAGACTATTACCCTATTCTAAATAGGAATAGGGCTTTACACTAATTAGGAATTTGGGACAAATCCTGAAGAAATGGCAAGGTACCTGAACAAATGTGGTCTAAAAATCCTCCTAGTTATGCTGATTTCAAGATATTTGGGTGCCTTGCCTATGCTCATGTGAATAATGGCAAGTTAGCACCAAGGTCTGTGAAATGTATCTTCCTTGACTATGCTTATGGTGTGAAGGGATACAAGTTGTGGTATCCCGAGCTGTCTAAGGTCTTATTGAGTAGGAATGTTATTTTTAAAGAGACAGACATGCTGAGTAAGAGGAAGGATGTTTCTTCACCTGGTATTTCCAGTGCTCCAAGTGTTGACTTGCAGAAGTCAAAAGTGAAGGTAGAGTTTGATGCTGATCCAGAAGCAAGTCCCACCCGTGATGTTGATTGCCATGATTCTACTCGTGATGGGTTGTCTGATGAAGCTGAGAATGTTAGCACAGTTAAGAGGGAGCCAACGTATTTCATTACTAGAGACAGGCCCAGAAGAATTGTCAGGCCTACACAGAAGTTGGGTGAGGCTGATATTGTTACTTTTGCCTTGAATGTGGCAGAAGAAGTTGATAGCTGTGAAGAACCGTCTAGTTACTCAAATGTTGTAAAGTCGAAAGACTCTGCTAGATGGTTGGTTGCTATAGAGGAAGAGATGGAATCTCTTTACAAGAACAAGACTTGGAAGATTACTAAGCTGCCTAATGATAAAAAGGTTGTCAGTTGCAAGTAGGTATTCAAGAAGAAGGATGGTATACCTGGAGTTGAAGAGCCTAGATACAAGGTTAGGATAGTGGCTAGAGAATATAGTCAGATTTCTGGTGTGGACTTTAATGAGATATTTTTACCAGTTGTGAAGCATACCTCGATTCGTTCTCTTTTTGGTATTGTCGTCATGCAGGATTTGGAGCTTGATCAGCTTGATGTAAAGATATCTTTCTTAAATAGAGAGCTTGAGGAGCGGATTTATATGACACAACCTGAGAGTTTTTATGTTGAAGGCAAAGAAGACCATGTGTGCTTGTTAAAGAAGTCCATGCATGGCCTTAAGCAATCTCCGAGGTAATGGTATAAAAGGTTTGATTCTTTTATGATTTCTCATGGCTATGAGAGGAGCAAGTATGATAGTTGTGTTTACCTGAAAAGGTTATGCAATGGTTCCCAGGTTTATTTGCTCTTGTATGTGGATGACATGTTAATTGCTGCCAGTGACAAAGGAGAGGTGAGGAAGCTCAAAGCTCTATTGAGATGAAAGATTTGGGTCCTGCTAAGAAGATTCTTGGTATGGAGATTGCCAGAGATAGAGGGGCAAGGAAATTATTTCTGAGTTAGGAGAGTTACATTGAAAAGGTACTTGACAGGTTTGATGTGACTGATAATCCTGTGAGTACTCCTCTTGGTACACATTTTTGGCTTTCATCCACTTTGTCTCCACAGTGATGTACGCAAAATTGATAAGCAATTAAACGAACAAGCAAATAGTATAGTGGTAAGTAAGGTTCTTAGAACTGAGGGTTGAACACTAAATCAAGGCAAGTAATTGTGTGAAGCGGGAAAATTAAAGTTTTATAATGATTGTGAAAGGTCGCAAGTAAATAAACGAGATCGAAAACGCAAATAAAAGACGAGTTGTAAATCAATGGAGATAAACGAGTACGATACCCTTATGGATTACCCATCTATGTCGAGACTATGATTTTTATGAAGTTCTAACTAGTACCCGGAGTGTTCTAATGCATCCCCCTAACGCTTCCGCTCATTAGGACGACAAAACTAAGCTAGAGTAGTTCATGATTACTAACTAACGCTTCCGCTCATTAATTATCCCTTAGTATCAAGATTCCTCATTAATACTTTAAGATATGTCAATTGACTCTTCCGTTGATTCTAATGCCTTCCGGTCCATTATTATCAACTAAACTTCATAATCTAAGTGATCAAGTTAGATTAAGCATTAAGATCATCAATTAACAACTACTACTAAAGATAATCAAACCATAGCTAACATAGACGAGTAATCACATAATTAGGGCATCGCACTCACAGGAGAACTACTCACTAAGCATGTTAACAAAGCACAAGAGATTAACGAAGAGCATGATAATAATTAACATAAAAGATAGAGGAAGAGAAAGCTTAGTCGTGATGATCAAGCCTTGCAAACCCTTCTCCCGTAGTTAATTGAAATCGCAACTTTTATTAAGCTCCAAGCCTGTCTCAAAGTTGTAGTAGTCTCGTCCCCCAAAAAATCCGTCTTTAAAACCTAACAACTAAGGGCTTTATATAGCCAAAAGTCTAACTCAAAATTAGGAAAACCTAAAGGAGCTTAAGCTAAATTGGAAGTCTTGCTAGCCAAGTAATAATATAAATAATATAACTTAAGTCCTAGAGCCGAAACAGGAGGCTAAAAGTCGAATATACTAAAATAAATCGAATCTCCTTGAAATAAGAAAGTCCGAAAAGAACGTCGGGGGCCTGGCGCCCGCCAGCTTCATTGGCGCCCGCCAACCGCACCTTCTGTAAGCAGCTTGGCGCCCGCCAACATATTTGGCGCCCGCCAGCTTCATTGATCAGCTTCGTCGCGTCTTCGTATTTTGCAGTTTTGACCCTCTTCCACTTCGAATTTGGCTTCGACTATAAAAGATAAAATGTAGGTCTCGTTTCAAGCTTTCCAACGGTATCTCATTTGGTACAATAGGACACTCGAGTCGAAAGTTATGACTCTTTCAATGTGGTCTCTCGAAATTACCCTGCGAACGACCTTCATTGAGCACCAATTTCCTACAAAATATGAAAATGGGTAGAAATCTATTCTCGAACATAAATATACTAAAACGATCATAAGACTTGACATGACATAATAAATATAATTCAAAACATGACTAAACACACACAAAACATACGACAAAACATGAGCGTTTACACACTCATCACACCCCCACACTTATTTCCTTGCTTGTCCTCAAGTAAGGCGCATCAGACACACCCCCAAACTTTCAAACTCTCATTAAAAGACCACCCCACAACCAAGTAGTTCACTTACCTAAGCACAAGGAGTAAGAACGTGTAGACACCGCATCCTTGATGGTTTAACCCAGTTTTCGCATTTAGTAGATTACACTAGAAGGTTGACCACTCAGAGGTTCAGAAATTTAAGCTCACATATATGAGTAGTCAACTACCTATCACTCGCGTACACGTCCGGGATCTCAAAGTTTCATACGTCTCACTCAGTGGTGCCTTGATAAATGTGGGGCTCATGATCAAGGGGACTTTTCATTGGGTTGTAATGGGGCCAGGGTCAGGTGAGGATAATATATATGTGGGAAGTAGCTAGACCACCCGGCCGAGGAGCTCACAAAAATGTTCTAGCTCTCGTCTACTCTAAACACCTCACACTATATCTAATATGCACTCATCCCAAGATTACACCCAAATCCTATTGACCACATAGCTCGAGCCGTGCCATTTATTCACTTTCCAACCTCTTCCACTTTCCATCATTCAACCTTTTTTCCATTTCCAACTTTCACATTCCCTTTTTTCACTTTTTTACTTTTTTCTTTCTTCTTCACTTTTTTTTCTTTCTTTTTTTTTCATTTTCTTTTTGCTTTTTTTTCCTTTCACTTCCTCAATCACATGAAATTCATCACATTACACATCAAAGGCAACTGGTCTCGGCTTCTTTGTTGGCCTCATTTCTATCCATTTTCTCCATTGTTCATTCCCGAGCTATTCTACCAAATGAACCCTTACAACAATACCCCAAAGATTAAGACCTAATGCATCCTCGGACCAAAGTAATCAAAGGTGGGTAAGATTGTGGATATATGGCTTGCATAATGGCTTACATATAATATTTTAAAGGAAAAGGCTTAAGCTCAACGTGTTTAAACAAGGGATATACAGGGTTTTCAGCTCTAAGGCTCTAGGCTCAAAATCAAAGATGGCCCCCGTCCTCTCATTTACACCCACACCACCAAAACGGTACCAAGTGATGGCATGAAACTCGATGACCGGAGCAATGTAGGCACCTCATGCTATACGGAGACGGTTGTCTCCTCCTTCGGCTCTAAAATCTCACAAGGTCACTCATCAATGCCGCTAGTATAATCTACCAAGTGCAACCACTAACCTAAACAACCAAGGGTGTTGTTCCTACACGTCTTTACTCATCATGCTCAGGCCTGATTCCTAACATGGTATGGGATTTAGCTTCTAACAAAAGTTCAAAATTTGAGGGGGGAGGTTCATCATCTGCTTTTGACAACACTTCATTCACAAACACAAACAAACACAATCCTAAATTCAGACCTAGACTCGATCACATACGCCAAATCAAAATGAAACGCACGTTGACCCCCCCACACTTATTAAACACATTGTCCTCAATGTAGGGGACACACGCAAACAGCACAGCATAGAAACAAAGACCATAAGGACATAACAGACACTACGATAACAGACAATAAGAAAGGGAAGGGATTGGTACTGCCCGTCAATCATCGGTGGGAGGCGGTGGGGAAAGTTGGTGGGGTTTTGTTCTAACTGCCTTTTTGTGCAACAAAGGTTGTGTATGGACTGGTGAATTCTGCTGCAGCTCGATTTTTCTCGTTTTGAAACCTCCTGCAAAGGCCAGTAAAATACTAAATAAACATAACAATACTGAAACAAACACAAAATATAAAGAAAACTTAAATACTAAACATGCTAATTTAGAGTCGTTAGCTTGACTTTGTTACTCCCTATGGCACTATGGTGGACGAAGGCGCTTATCGGTTACTGGGAACTCTATTTCATCTAGGCCTATGCGGAGAAGTAGCTTGCCCTTATGAACATCCACCATTGCATGGCAAGTGTTGAGGAATGGACGTCCCAGAATTAGTGGACAACTTGCATCTACAATGTAGTCCAGCACTACAAAGTCTACAGGTACGAGAGACTTATCGACTTTGATTATCACATCCTCCACGATTCCATGTGGTTTCTTGACTGATTGATCAGCTAGTTGAAGGTACATCTCCTTTGGCTTGAGGCCTCCAAGTCCAAGTTTCCTAAAAATAGTAAGAGGCATGAGGTTAACATTGGCACCCAAATCACATAAGCAATGCAGAAATTGAATACTGTCAATATTGCAAGGAATAGTAAAACTCCCTGGATCTTTTAGTTTTGGTGGTATGTCATTTTCTACCAAAGGGATTATCTTGCCATCATTCTGCCTCTTCTTCCTCGCTATGATCTCCTTAAAAAACTCAGCATATTGTGGCCTTTTATCTAACATCTCCAAGAAAGTGACATGGCTTTGAATTTCTTCCATTGTCTCTGTGAATTCAAGGGCCTTCTCATCGATCACTGCTGCTTTCTTGACTTGTTGAGGTAATGGTGGAGGAACATAAGAATCCTCTTGTTCACTGATATAAACTGGTGGGTCCTTCTTTTCAGTAACTACCTCCTCCTCTATGGCTGGCTTGATCTGTTCAGCATGCTCTTTTGGAGAGGACTTGTTCTCAGGTAGTGGCTTTCTCCATAGTCTTTGAGGGAATGGAGGTGGAGGGACATAAGGTGGGGGAGGAATATATGGTTCATCATCCTCGTCCACACTCCTCACTGTGATGGCCATCACCTGTCCTCGCGGGTTCGACTCGGTATTGCTGGGTAGAGCACCTATTTCCCTTTGAGTGTTTGCTGCAGCCAAATTTCCGAGTTCGATCTCCATCTTCTTGAGTTGCGTGGCTTGCCCCTTTAGGTATGTCTCAAACTCTTGTTGACGTGCTTCACAACGATCCAGCCGCTGCACAGTTATACTTTATTGTTGGATGGATTGCTGGACTACCCCCACTAACTTATCGATCTTGTCACCCATTTCTTTGACTTGATCCGCTAAATATGGTTTCCTAGAGTCTTGCTGGGCACTAGTGTTGTGTGCTTGCTGACCAAATCGAGAGAAATTTGGCTGAGCATTAGCTTGTTGTGAGTAGCCCATTCCTGGTGGTGTTCTATCAGCAATGGCCTGGATCTCTTCCAACAATGGACAGTCAGTTGTGGGATGTGCCCCTTTGCAAAGCTGACAAGTATCTTGCACCACAGCTGCCTTCTCCTTGTCCTTGGTCAACTTGTCAAGTCTTTTGGTAAGTGCTTCTATTTGAGCTTCGAGCTTCATGTTGGCATTTACTTGGAGTACTCCTCGGGCTGCTTCCTTACGTGGTTGCCTAGCACGTTCTTTTGGCCACATACCATTGACTTCAGCCATTTCCTCCATTAAGCGAGCAGCTTCATCAGCAGTCTTCCTCAAGAATACCCCTTGAGAGGAGGCATCAATATGGTCACGGGATGGGCCATCTAACCCATTGTAGAAGATTTTCATGAGGTTGTCTTGAGTTATACCATGTTGAGGGAAGGCACTTTGGAGATCCGTGAACCGTTCCCATACTTCATAGATGCTCTCCCCATCTCCTTGGATGAACGTGTTGATTTCTTGCAAGAGTTTGGATGACTTGGCCATAGAAAAGAACTTTCGGAGGAAAGCATGAGCCAGATCATTCCAACTCTGAATCGTCTCTCCTTTCAACTTGTTGTACCAAGCACGAGCTCGATCTTTCAAAGAAAAGTGAAAGAGGCGCAGCTTCAAGACATCATCATCGACATTTTGGAATTTCATGATGTTGCAGATATCTTCAAATCGAGATAGATGGTCTTGAGGATCTTCGCTTGGCGAGCCGCCAAATTGGACCGAGTTTTGCAGTAGTCCGACAATCGCTGCTGGAATCTGGAAAGAGTGGGGACCTACAGGTGGTTGTTGTAGACCATTAGGGTTCCCATTCCATGTAGGAACAGATGATTCCAACAGCGTCCTTCTTTGTGGAGCATCCCCTACAGCTTGGAGCGCTCCGTCTACCTGATTTTGTGCCATTGCTCTCGCTTGGTCCCTCTTTTCACGCCTAATTACCCTTTCGAGTACTCCGATGTCAACCTCAAGCACAGTGTTTGTGTCAAGTTCCAATCCTTCACTCCGGGTTCTTGGCATGCACTAGAGAATTCAGAAAAAGAAAGCACAAAAAAACAGCAAGTTTGCCACACAAAACCAATTGCTTTTGATTTTATGTCCTAAAATCTCAGTTCCGTGTCGACGGCGCCAATTTGATGTACGCAAAATTGATAAGCAATTAAACGAACAAGCAAATAGTATAGTGGTAAGTAAGGTTCTTAGAACTGAGGGTTGAACACTAAATCAAGGCAAGTAATTGTGTGAAGCGGGAAAATTAAAGTTTTATAATGATTGTGAAAGGTCGCAAGTAAATAAACGAGATCGAAAACGCAAATAAAAGACGAGTTGTAAATCAATGGAGATAAACGAGTACGATACCCTTATGGATTACCCATCTATGTCGAGACTATGATTTTTATGAAGTTCTAACTAGTACCCGGAGTGTTCTAATGCATCCCCCTAACGCTTCCGCTCATTAGGACGACAAAACTAAGCTAGAGTAGTTCATGATTACTAACTAACGCTTCCGCTCATTAATTAGACCAAGAACTAAACTAAACTCAATTATGAAGTTAACTCCTAGCGGGTTATCCCTTAGTATCAAGATTCCTCATTAATACTTTAAGATATGTCAATTGACTCTTCCGTTGATTCTAATGCCTTCCGGTCCATTATTATCAACTAAACTTCATAATCTAAGTGATCAAGTTAGATTAAGCATTAAGATCATCAATTAACAACTACTACTAAAGATAATCAAACCATAGCTAACATAGACGAGTAATCAGATAATTAGGGCATCGCACTCACAGGAGAACTACTCACTAAGCATGTTAACAAAGCACAAGAGATTAACGAAGAGCATGATAATAATTAACATAAAAGATAGAGGAAGAGAAAGCTTAGTCGTGATGATCAAGCCTTGCAAACCCTTCTCCCGTAGTTAATTGAAATCGCAACTTTTATTAAGCTCCAAGCCTGTCTCAAAGTTGTAGTAGTCTCGTCCCCCAAAAAATCCGTCTTTAAAACCTAACAACTAAGGGCTTTATATAGCCAAAAGTCTAACTCAAAATTAGGAAAACCTAAAGGAGCTTAAGCTAAATTGGAAGTCTTGCTAGCCAAGTAATAATATAAATAATATAACTTAAGTCCTAGAGCCGAAACAGGAGGCTAAAAGTCGAATATACTAAAATAAATCGAATCTCCTTGAAATAAGAAAGTCCGAAAAGAACGTCGGGGGCCTGGCGCCCGCCAGCTTCATTGGCGCCCGCCAACCGCACCTTCTGTAAGCAGCTTGGCGCCCGCCAACATATTTGGCGCCCGCCAGCTTCATTGATCAGCTTCGTCGCGTCTTCGTATTTTGCAGTTTTGACCCTCTTCCACTTCGAATTTGGCTTCGACTATAAAAGAAAAAATGTAGGTCTCTTTTCAAGCTTTCCAACGGTATCTCATTTGGTGCAATCGGACACTCGAGCCGAAAGTTATGACTCTTGCAATGTGGTCTCTCGAAATTACCCCGCGAACGACCTTCATTGAGCACCAATTTCCTACAAAATATGACAATGGGTAGAAATCTATTCCCGAACATAAATATACTAAAACAATCATAAGACTTGACATGACATAATAAATATAATTCAAAACATGACTAAACACACACAAAACATACGACAAAACATGAGCGTTTACACACTCATCACACAGTCAGCTGCTGAGGTCGATTACATGTCTGGTGTTCCATACTCCAGTGTTGTTGGTTCTCTGATGTATGCAATGATTTGCGCACGCCCGAATTTGGCTATGCTGTGAGTGTTGTTAGCAAGTTTATAAAAAATCCTGAAGAAGGTCATTGGAGAGCAGTGGAGTGGATTATGAGGTACTTGAAGAGTACCAAAGGCGTGTGTCTACAGTTTAGAAGTACCATTGATGGAGTTATTGGTTTCGTTGATTTAGATTATGCTGGAGACCTTGATAAGTTCAGGTCCTTGTCTGGATATATCTTCACTCTTGGAGGATGTGCTATCAGTTGGAGAGCTTGTCTACAGACCATAGTTACATTGTCAACCACTAAAGCAGAGTATATGGCTATTACTGAATGTGTGAAGGAGGCTATCTGGTTAAAAAGTTTCTTTAGTGAAGTCTATGAGAAGCTGTAAGTCAGTACGGTGTACTGTGATAGTCAAAGTGCTATCCATCTCACGAGGAATGCTATGTATCATCAGAGGACGAAGCACATTGATGTAAGGTACTACTTCATTCGGGAGCATATTGCTCGAGGTGACATTGTTGTGAGCAAGATTGGTACCCAGGACAACCCTGCAGACATGTTGACGAAGCCACTTTCTGATACTAAGTTCGAGCATTGCTTAGACTTGGTAAGTGTTCGTGCTTAATGGTGATTGCCCTTAGGGGCTGATGGTGAAGATGGAGCAGCGTTGATGTTGGAGTCATAGAATTTGGTCTAAGGTGGAGATTTGTTAGGATTTGTCCCAAATTCCTAATTAGAGTAGAGCTCTATTCATATTTAGAATAGGGTAATAGTCTCCTATATATATCGACATATGCCTAGGTCTTTTGTGTGTAGTTGAGAGTTGTGAGGTAGAGAGAACCCTCACGGAGGCCTTGTAACCTGTTTGACTTGCATAGTAGATGTCTCTCCTTTGTCCCTGGTATTCTCCCCGTCTTGGAGTTTCCACGTAATTCTTGTGTCTTGTGCTTTACTCGTTTCGATCTTATTTCTCAACAAAAACTTTGTTTGGATAAATTGTATACCAAAGTTGGTACATATTTGCGTTAGAATCTCTATATCCAACCCAAAACCTCAAGGCAATGGGTTGGTGGATTTTTCACATTTAAAAATTTACCCCCCACTCGTATTTTAACCGATGTGGAATTCTCAACACGCCCCCTCAAACGAGACCCTTTCTGGCTCAAAGATTGCACTTACTTTAACTTCACCAAAGTGCGGGAAATGGGGGTCGTGCGAGTTCAACAATGGGCACGAGATCAACCAGCTCTGATACTATGTTAGAATCTCCATATCCAACCCAAAACCTTAAGGCAATGGGCTGGTAAATTTTTCACACTTATAAACTTGCCCCCCACTCGTGTTTTAACCATGTGGGATTCTCAACAATTGATGAAATATGTCGCCTAATTTTATTTATCGCCACAAGACCATATATATAAGGGTTTACAAACTTGATCACCAAGTAACTGATTGATTAGGAATCTAACTTGATTACCAAGTAACTAACTGATTAGTAATCTAATTTGATCACCAAGTAACTAACTTATTAGGAATCTAACTTGATCATGACTTCTATTCTTAATAATTTGAACTTATTTGATAATTTATCATTTTGATGCTAAATTAAATTTATTTTATCATATTAAATAATTATTAGTATAAAAATAAAATTTCTGGTCCGACCGACGGCCTAAATAGGTGGACCTGGTTAACCAAAAAAATTGATTATTTATGGGTCACCTCCTGGTTCGGTTTTAAAAACATTGATTGAAAGAGGGGTAATTTTGACATTCCATAAGAATTGTTGACTACAAATAGAAAGATGGACCAGTCAGTTTAATTTCTCAGAAGGTAAATATTACACCTAGTTACAATGTCAATGATTGAACCCTTGACCTCTATAAAGTTAAGCAACGCCTAAGCCGCTAGGCCAAATGTTCGTTGGCGGGGATTTGTGTGTTTGTTCCCGTAAACATTTATATAGTTGTATTACATAGTTGTATTTTTATTAGTTGATACATGCTATTAGGTGGTTCTGATTTAACAATTGTGGGTCGCGCTATATAGTATTTGCATGAAAAAAATGATATTTTTGTAATGTCGTTTCTAGTGTTAATTGAGCTGCTATTTATGCGTTAATGTTAATTGTGAAATCTCTGACCAGACACATTTCCGTAGTTTGCGTAACGATGTAAAATATTTGAATTAAAAATTAATTTCACGCGCTCCCAAATACATCGACAAGTTATATCACAAAAAATCAGAGACCGGATTGAGTGGGGACTAAAGAAAATTTGTCCATAGGTGGAGACTACATTTTGGGCCGTCAGATTTGATTATCTTTAAATCTGATGGTCAATAACCCATCAGGTGTTATTGGTTTGCATGTTAAGTGATATTGGTTTGCATGTGAAGTAATATTGGTTTAGAAGACGTTGGTTTACTTATGAAGTGATATTGGTTTGTATGTGAAGTGATATTGGTTTGCACGTGTAGTGATATTAGTTTGAGTTAGTCCCCATATTTGAGGACTACTCCAGTCCCCACCCAATCCACCCCCAACAAACCAACCATATTAAGGAGATCCGCAATTTTCAACGAACAAAAGGGCGGTACTAAACATGAAAAGTTTCGATCCTGAATCATATGGCTATCGTTTTCTGTCAATTCACATAGAGTTTTTGTTTTAAATGATAAAGAGTTTTAACTCATTTAAAAAGGCATGAGTTCAAGTATTACAAAATTAAAAGAAAAATTATTCTCTAAATATGTCGAACGACGAATAATGGTAAGTACTTTGAATATCACTCGTCGAGCCACCCTCTTAGTGGACCATCCCACTCATATAAGTGATAATAGAAGAATTTTGATGATGTTCGCAGTCGCAACCTCAAAGAAATTTTTTTTCACCTTATAAGTTAAATATTACCAAAAATGATAAACTTTACTTATCAAAAAACATTGGTTGAAAAACTAAACATTCCTGAGATCCAATTGCCAAATTCGGATTGCTTGATAATGTAGCACTCAATGATGTCATCTCCATTTTTAAAAGAACCTTGACAACGAACAACAACAACAAAAAAATATTATCGGAATAAATCAATTAAACTTATTTCATCAAATTCATGAACAAAAGAATAGAGGCCAACGACGACTACCAAAGTAATGATACATATTTGGGCTACGAGTATTGAGGCTATTGCATCACGAGCAATTACAAAGTTATTTTGTTTAAGATTATGGAACCGACTTATTACAAACTAAATCTAGTTGCTCAATCCTGCAGTGAACTTCACTCCGGTGGACGGCAGCCAAGCCATGCCGTCGATGAAGTGCCGGACGGTGAAGAACGCCGCCGTCGCGGGATCTTGAATGGCGTGGTACCCCGGCCACCTGACTCTCCCAGATAGAGAAGCTCCATGGCCATAATTCCTGTACTCACCATACCACAATGTGCCCAAAGCAAAATCACCGTACCACTCGAGCCACCCTCTGGGCTGGACCAGCCCACTCATGTAAGTGTTTATGAAGACCGTCCTAGAGAATTGCTTCCAGGGCCTACCCAAGTAAGTGGGCTGGGTCGCCAAAATGTAGCTATCCTGGATCGAGAAGCCCGTGCTCTGATGCGGGCTTTTCCTGCCTTGGGCAGTGATAGTGACCTTCTGCAGAGGCAGAGGCACTCTGGTGAATATCCTGCAATTTTGGAACACAGCTGCACCATTGCCAAAGATGTAGTCTATTGTGCCGTAGATTTCGCATTCACGGTAGAATTGGCGGAGCGAGTGGGCGTAGAGGGTGTCCTGATAGCCTTCTATGCTGCACCGGAAGAAGGCCGACTGGTCGGAGTCAACGCGGAGGGCCACCGCCTGATGGTTCTCTGGTCCGGCCATGTTACGGAATGTCATATCCCTTGCTATAAATCCCTTCCCGGACACAGCTACAATATCGCAAATAATGAATCGGTCGAAAAACAATACAAACAACCCATATTTTCTTCCAAAATATCTTAATTTAAAGCTTACTTACCGACAGTTGCAGTTCTAAAAGTGGTCCACCCTTGCATGAAATTCCTGTTACCAGTAACTACAGTTTGTCCAATACCATCGCCAAGAAGCATTATATTAGTTTTCTTCTTCTTCATATCAATGTTCTCCTTGTACACGCCCTTTTTCACGTAAATAATGTACCTCCTGATGCTGTAGCTTGGAGCCTGATTCATGGCCTCCGAAATTGTCCTGTAATGGCCACTGCCATCCAAGGCAACAACTGCATCTACGTGTATCCCGAGCGAGCCACCTTTGATGAGGTCCTGATCACCTCGTGTCATCCACTCCGGAAATGAACTTGAGTTATTAGTAGCCGGTTCGTTAGAACTAGCATTACGCGGCGGCCTAAAGGGCAAGCTGTGCAATTGTGTGTACAGACCTAATACATTGCCAATCAGCATGGAAACTTGTTTCAGGCTAGCTCTGAAGAAGCTCTCCAAACGTCGGTCCGTCCCTTCGAACCCTTCGAGGCAAGTGTCTTGGTTGCTCAAGGCAGCGCTAAGCCAGGCCTTGATGTTTCCTTCATAGTGATGATTGCCTGCACCTGACCTGATGGTCTTCATCTCCCCCAATGACCAAGCCAGCTCGGAGACTGAGAAGTCTAGGAGCTCCTTGCAATCTTCTATTGCTTGTTGCTCTCTGTAGCTGATGGACAAAGCAGTGAACTTGGTGATCCTGTCAATGGCTGCTTTCGCTTCATTCAGAGTAGCCGTTAGAGCTGCGCTTATCACCGAATTCGGATCGGGATCAGAGCCAGCTGTCTCGAGTCCAGAAGACAAGATGGACTGGCAGGACTCCTGGTTGTCGACACCTCTGCAAACTTGGTTGATCATGAACGCCAGTGTGGTTGAGATATGGCCAGAATTATACGATGGGTTAAGCTGAACATTTTCGGACAAGGCATCCGAGGAAGGTAAGAGAAGTAGAAGGGCCAAGAGATTGGCTAAAATGGCCATCTTGGGAAACAAAGAGGAGAAAACCAGATATCGCTTTAGCTTCAATCTCTCTCCAATAGAAGCAAGATAATGCATATATATATGAAGAAGAAAGAGGGATTGTTTGCCTCCGAAGTAATGACTTTGTATTCTCCAAGTGACAAGAATAAGTTCCTTCATCCTTGGACATGCTTCAAGTTATGCCTTATTTTAATAGCACGTAGTTTGATATTCTTTGGCACCTAGTGATATTACATGTCAAATTTTGTGTGCAAGATTCAAGTAATAAGAGAATTAAATTCCGTTAAGAATGTTTTAGATTCAAGACTAAACCTAGCAAACTAAAAAGACATAAAAACCATCCCCTTAAATATGACCCGACATTTCTCAAAAGACTACGGATTAAACAAAATTGTGGGGCCATTTCGGACTGTTAGCAGATTAATCAAGCATTTCAAGCTGAAGCGAGTTAGAATTCTCTACTTGAAATCTGCACGCAAATCTGATTCCACTTTATTAGTTTCAGGTATTCTTCAAATCCTGCTACCCCTTTTATTCTTTTCATCGCAGTTCTTGCGACATATACAAGATCCTGTTTCCAGCGAGCATCTAGTTTCTAATCCCATCTAATTTTGCAACCTCTAGAACGCAACATCTCAAGTACTTCTGGAGAAAGTAGAAACCTGAGAGATGCAACTAGCTTGACTTTTTTAATCCTGCCACAGCCCGCCTTAAGTACAAGTTCAAGCCCTTCCACTGTCACATTTTCAAGGCAGACCAGCTTGACGTCTTGAAGGCGCGACAGATTTGCCATCACCATGTATAATGCCATGTCCGAGATAAAGCAGTAACTAAGATTTATCTGCCACCATGAATACAACAACAAGTTCAAGTTCAGTGGTTTGAATATAAAGGGAATGGAATTATGAATCGAACTACTTGTAATTTACCTGTCTCAGGTTCTGGGAATAAGGGATAAGGGCCAAGAAGCCGGAATCATCAATTTTCTCACAATGTTTCAAGTCCAACTCTGCCAGCGTTTGACACCGACAAACTAATTTTGTCAAACCCACACTTGTAATTTTCCCGAGCCCCCGCAGCTCCAGATCATACAGTTCCTCCAAGTAGCCAAGGAACTCCATTCCTCTGTCAGTAATCTCACAGCAATATGACAGGTTCATCTTTTTTAACATCTTGCAGCCCTTGGATATAGCTTCTAAACTATCATCTCCAATACCCGTACACCTGCGATTAAGAGTATAACAAGAGTATGAACATTTTGAGGACCTTAAGAGTGCCTTACAAGCATTTAATTTATGCAAGGGGCAGGATGCCATTTACCGGTATAGATCCAGCTCTTGAACCTCTGAACAGTTAGAGGCAATTTGGTACAACCCTTTGTCTGTTACATTAGCACAAAGCCCTAATTTTAGGCACCGAAGTCTGGAGCATCCAGACAGATATTCAAGCGCTGTAGACATGACATGCATTAAATCAGTTGACCGTCAAAGTATCATGGGCGTGCTTCCTGTTAAATACAGGAAAAAGTAAAACTTGAATTCTTCGTTACCTCTATCATTTACGCCCCAACAATCAGTCAGATCAAGCTCTTCAAGCAGCAAACTATGTGATCCAATCATTAAAAGACTCTTCTCAGAGATCTTATTGCAAGACTCTAGCTTCAGGCACACAAGGTTAACTAAGTAGTCCGCTATACCAAATATAGCATCATCGGTCAGGAAATGACAACATGTCAAATTGAGTATCTTCAGATTTAAACAGCTAGAAACTAGATGCATAACGCCCGAGTTAGTCACCCCTTCGCATTTACTCAATCCAACTTCAGTCAAGGACTTGCAGTTGCTTCCAATGGCTTGCATAATAGCATCAGACAAGAAAGCCCCATCAATGTTGAATGCATCCAGTTGCTTCAACCCTGACATGCAGCGGACAAGAGTTGAAGAAAGTTCCTGCATCAAATAGGGGGAAATGACAGAGCTTATATCATCAGAATGAACGAAAAATATTCACAAGCTACAATAAATCATGAGATGGATAGGATTCCTTACTGAGAGGCTATAACCTGCATTGATCTTCACTAGATAACTGTGTCCTCTAATCAAATGCATTAAGCCTGATGAACTGATACAGTCGCACCTTGATATATCAATCTCCTATAGAAAAACAATAAGTTGTAGGCCACGGACACTTTAAACTTTCCAATTTCCGTTGTGCACATATTCAGGCAAGAGAAACTTTACCTGTAGAAAAGGGCATCCATTCTCAAGAAAAATTAATCCTTCATCATCCACGGAAGTGCATCCCACCATTACCAAAACCTTCAACTTATCCAAAGAAGCAATAGAACGTAGGGATTCATTTGTTACCTAATGCCAATCCAACCACAGCCACATGTCAAATTTTCACCCAAATCAACTTCCAAAAGAGTTTACGACATGAAAACCACAACCTCGAAAAAAGCTTAACCGAAGAAAAGGAAAGGAGAATGCGAGGAAATCAGCTATCGACACTACCTTTTCCTCACATTCTTCTCGCCCGGGTACAAACAGGAAAAAAACATAGCACCAAAGAACACAAACGAATAGTAACATCAAGAGGAAACAAACCTTAAGATACGAGATATCGAGGTGGTTCAAGTTTTCGCACTTTCTACACAACAGATCAATCCCTAGATCAGAAATCTCCATACACCACTTCAAACTAATCCTTTCCAACACATTCCCAAGCCCAACAGCCACTTTAGCCAATCCAACATCACTCAGCTTCAAACACTTATCCATTACAACTTCCCTCAACGACCCGCCATAGGACAACGCCTCGGCCTCCCGATCTCCAAAACCGCAACAATACGACACGTCAACGCGGGTCAAGTTCACACAAGCCTTTACAAGCATCTCTAAACCTGACCACCCCAATCCCGTGGCTCTACTCAAGTTCAAAACTTTCACTTTCCTCGTGCAACCCGAAACTTCTTCCCTTCCAGATTGCCCATTCCATTCATCAACTCCCTGCCACATAACCAGTAAGTAACACAAAAACAAACAAACAAAAAAAAAAGCCTTAAACTTAAAAGGTTTCAACGCTGACTTGTAATTTTAACATTATTATTATTGCTAAATAAGGGAAAAAAGAACAAGTTACGAGACCAACACCCTTTTGAACTTAATTGACTAACAGTTAATTTCCCAAAAATGCTAAAAATAAAGTTACTCTTTTTTAAAGGCAGTTATAAGCCAATTAGGATCATAATTAATTGCTTTCTGGAAACATAAATGAAGCCTTGAAAATAAAAAAAAAGGGGAAACCTTTGTATTATTTTTTTTCTTACTAAAAAAGGGCGGAGTAGCAACGGCACCGTATTGTCGTCGAAACGAGGACACACCGAAACGTCCAACGTCTCCACGTGCGGGAACCTGCGGAGGAGAGCGGGCAAGAACTCGATCCGCAGAACCCGAAGCGTCCTCCGGGTCAGAGCGTCGACCCGGAGGAAGTCCTTGCAGACGAGCCGCCACGCCTTCCGGTCGGACCCGGGGGCGAGTTTCTCGTTGACTCGGACCAGCAGGTCCTCGGTCAAGACGGCGAGGATCGATGACGGGGAGGTGGGACCGTAAGAGCACATTTCGCCGATTCTTTTCTTTTTTAGTTTGTATTTTTTTTTTGTTTGTTTGGGGAGATTTGGCAAGGGAGGGGGTTTAGGTGGGGACGAAGAGGAAGAGGAGGCGGAGGTGGAGGAGAGGGTGTGGGGTGGAGGGGGCCTGGGTGGCGAGGTGGATCCGGGTACGGGTCATGGCTTCCTGTGGATCGGGTTGGCCCGGGTTCCGTGGGATGTGGAGGTGGTGTTAGTGGAAGGAGAGGAGAAGAGCGTGCGATGATTTATTTAAGCCATGAGAGGGAGTGGCGCGCGGGGTGGCTATCCGCTGCACTGATGGCCCATGGAGACAGTATACGGTCTTTTATAGATTTGATTTTGTGTATATATTTTGAAAGTTGGATATTTGTTGAGTATATTGTCGGACTCTATTTTAAATAATCGGAGTATATGTGATAGCTCATTGGGGCCACATGATTACATTTCTACATCAGAACCTTCTTAGATTGGATCAAAATGTTTGATCTGTTTTTGGTTGAACTTGGTTATGATGGTATGTTGTTTTTTTTAAATAATAAATGGTATGTTGTTTGATACGTCGTGAATTAGATGTTTACATATTAATGGTTATATTATGTAGAGGTGGGTACGAATTGAATCTGATTCGATTCGATTCGTAACAACCGTCTCATACGAATTCGAATTCCTACATAAATTTGGCCTTAGCCGAATTGAATATGAATCATATTTTTTAAAATTCAAATTCAAATTCAAATTCATTTTTTAAAATTCAAAAATTAACAAAACTACATGATATTAGAGTAAACTTATTCCTAAGAATAATTGTTTGCTTGATTGATGTATGAACAATTTATGAAAAGACCGGAAAAAATATGACATTTTGGTGAAGACCCATAATGGTTCAAATTAAGGGTGACCATTAATTAAATCTAATTTGGATAAAAACTACCACATAAGAACCTGAATCTATATTTAGAAATTTTGATTGTTTCAGGGTCGGCGTATAGTTTACTAGATTTATCAAAATATAAGCCAGTCATCAAAATAAATTCAGATGAATTAACTTTAAAACTTATCAATTATACAAATATATCTATAAACATTGTTTCACGAAAAATTGAAGGGCAAATTTTATCCTCCTCTTCGGGTCCATGCATTTTCTAAAATGATTTTACTATCTCTCGAATTTGATTTTAGAAACTCTCGGGTCCCTCGTTGATGTCATAACTCTTTTTTCATTTTGGTCATAGAAATAACTATTATACTTCTTTGGTTATTTTCTCAGGCGAATCCAACCTTTCGGTCATCTTCTCTGACGACCCTTTTATTTTCTCCGGCGAACTTTTTCGGCCAAAAAATCTAAAAATGAAGAAAAATACCGATCGATTATCCAACCTTAGAAGTATTCAAAACGACGCGTCTCAAATGGGAGACACGGGACTCCAGCTTGGGATTATCGTAGAAGGAAACGGTGATGTGGTCGAGCCTCGCCGAGTCTAATACTTCCCACCTGGCCACGTCACCCGCAAACCATCGCCGAAGAAGAGGCTTCGCCCTTAACCCAGTAACCTAACGGCCAAGTAGACTGGCCGGAGAAATTAATTAATTAAATTAAGAGGACAGGCATCAAAATCAACTAGAAGAAGTGAAACCCGAACCCGTACCACCCAATTTCTACGTTCAAAACCAAAAAAAAAAAAACAATCAACAGCAACGACGCTCCTGTAACCAATGGCACCGTGAGAGGTCATGGTTGCAAGGGGGAAAGGAGTTTTAGCGATTGGGACCAGTTGCTCTTTTTACGATCCCTAATTGAAGGGTTTTAGGGATTAGGTTTACACCTAGTTGCTCCAATTCCTTGGCCTCATCTTCAACCCCAATTGCTTGTTTCTGTACTGGGTTAATTTATTTGATGGGTTAAAGCTGACTTGGGTTTGGTTCCAGTCAATACAGTTTCAAGATCCCTTTTTAGTTTAGACCGAGGAAGATTGGTATAGACCTGTGTGATATACGCAGGACATGGTACTTTTAGATCTCGTACAATTGGGTTTTTAGGTTTTTGGCCGGAAAAGTTCGCCGGAGAAGATGACTGTAAGGTTGAGTTCGTTTGAGAAGATGACCAAAGAGGTATAATTGTCATTTCCATGACAAAAAATGAAAAAAGAGCCGACCCGAAAATTTCTAAAATAAAATTCGGAGATGATAAAATCATTTTCGAAAACGCAAGGACCCGAAGGAGAAGATGACCAAATACCAGAGACAAGGGGTAATTTGCCCAAAATTGAAATTTCATTTTCATAAATGAGACCAACCATGTGACAGCATCCAGAATCACCCTGACCTGCCAGGTATCAGTAGCATCATCTGAGTTGTGAATCGTATACCAGCTGCTTTGAAGTTTTGACCCAACTTTAATTTAAAAAAAATACTAAACCCTTCTGATTAAAATTAAATTTTGAGTTCAAATTTTTATAAATATAACAATGTTAAATATTTATTGAAAAATTTTATATTTTTAAATTTGATTTAAATTAGAATTAATAGTCCAAGTGATATCTAATTTGGACTTGTTAAACAATCAACAATGGGCAATTTGGCGTTACCAAAAGAAAAATAATTGGCTATTTCTCAAAAAAAAGAAAGAAAAACAATTGGCGATTAAGGAAGCGGTGGGCGTTGGTAAACGATTGCGACTTGTTTGGAGATGCAATTGATCCGGTACAGAATCGTGCGAATCTCTTTTAACCGTAAGATCCACTTGCGACTGGGAGATCGGACGACCACGAGGGTTCGATGGAACGTAAAGCGTGGAAAGGGACGCATGGGAATCTCTCCTTTCGGCGAATAAAGAAAATAAAAAAGAGAGCGGCCACTTGTACTATGTCCGTATATCGCACCTTCCAGGAAGGCCGTATCATTTAAAATACGATTTCGTACGAACGGTGGGACCCTCTCCCAAGGAAGTCGTGCATAGACCGTACCTATCTCTATCTGTTTTCCCTTCCAATGGAGTGTGCGGGCTCTCGCATAAAGATGGAGAACCGGCCTCGGCCCAAACTTTTTATCTTCAACGATGATGGGCTTCACTTATACGGGTTTGATTCATTTTTTGTGCCATATGGTTTATGATCCATGGTAGAAGATTTCTGAGTTTGAATATTGTAACTCTTAGAAACATGGATTTCTTGATTTTTTTTAAGCGGAAAAGAAAAACTTTATTAATAATAAAAAAATTGTTACAGCAGTAGATGAAAAGCGAGGGGGACGAGAGAAACTTACTACAAAAATCTAACAACTATCAAAAGCCTAAACGGGTAACCAAGGACTAGTCACACCCGCTGCCTAAACAAGAAACTCTACCCAAATTAGCCCACAAGTCAGGTAGTCCTGGATAGGTATTGCCAAATCTGGGAACTACTTCCTTCTGACTGGGAATGTCATCTTCTTCGCCTTGGAATGAGTACTCTTGGCAGGTGGGAGATAGAAGTCATCTAGGGACTCAACTTCAATATCGTACAGCTCCTCCTCCATCCAATGTTTCTTTGTCGCCATCTTCGTCAGCTTCTCCATGAAGAGAATCGATGGGTCATCTGATTCCGAAATTGTACGAACTTCATTCTCGTGCAAACCCAGAAATGGCAAGGGTTTCGTAGAGAGTAGGGCAGAAGTCCGACCCAAAACATGAATTTCTTGAGTTTGAATATTGAAAACATGGATTTCTGAAATATGATATGTAAAATTTGTTGTGTAGTCGAATTTAACTTCAATTTAAATTAGTGTATTCCTGATGATTTTGACCTAAAAAAATAAAAAAAAACATGTTAATCTTACTCTTCCTTCTTCTGCCAAAAAAATTTTCTAACTCTTCTGTGACCAATTTCTATTGGTTTCGTTGGGTCCATGGTTCAAAGGCTCGTATTGATCTAGTCGGGTCATAGAGTGTTACAGATATGATTTTATAGATTCATATGCATTCTCTTATTATTTTTAAAAATAAAAATTTACATAGGATCCGAATCTAAACCCGTCAAAAACGTCAAAACACCAAAGTTGTGTATGCCCTATTACTCCTAGGCAATGACGATCAGTTACTCATTGATTTCCGACACCCAATTTTTAGGGTCTTAACAATTTCATGCTCTAACATTAGGCTTCCCAAACTTGGAGGAGGCGATTGACGTTTGCTAATCTTATTAATAACCAAATTACTTATCATATCTTAAACTATTGGGAAAATTGTCCTTCGGTTCCTCGGTGTTTAACGAAAATTATGTTATAGTCCTTACTGTTCTTAATAACATACTTCCATCCTCTAAATTTGCAAAAATATAACTTTCAGGTCCCTCACAGACCCAATGCTATCGTTGATTACAAAATTCTCATTTCTACTGACGATATGGCTTCAACTTGTCAACATGTCTTATATAGAGATGTGTCAGCTAATATTATTTAAAATTGCATCTCCAACTGCTCAACTACAAAATCCTTATTTCTACTGATCCCGGCTTCCATCTCATCTTTCGCCGCTACGTGAAAGTGCACGTCGACGAGATTTTTCTTAAAGAAAATTACTCTCAGGTCCGTTATATCTACTTAAATTACTATTTTAGTCCCTACTCTTTCAAAATTGAAACTTTGGTCCCCTGGTTTGCTTTTATTATACCCTCAAGTCTCTATCGAGTGCACTATTTTTTTAGTGCACTATTGTGTCATCGGTCAATATAATTTTATATTAACAAATATAGCCTTATAATTAGGGGTGAGTTCGGTAAGGTTTTGCAGTATCGGTGTGAAATTTAGCACCGCACCACACTTTTGATTTAGCCGAAATCCAATCCGTCGATGTGGCTGTTTAGGAAAAAACTGCTCTGTGTCGGTGTGCGATTTAATGGTGCAATTTTGCGGTTTGAAATCGTATATTGGGCCCAATTCGCAAGGCCCATTTAATACGCCAGAATTTTAAAAAAACCTTTTTTTTACTTTTTGGTGAAAAATTGAAACCCATATACAAAGTTCACAAGCCCACCAGTTCCAACAAAACAAAGAAAATGCATACAGGAAGTACAATTCATCCAAATATACAGTGTGACATCATTTTTTCACATAGTACACATATATGTCGTTTTAATTTATCGGTTTCGCGATCGGTCGGTGTGGTTTGGTCGGTGTGGTTTGAGAGCAACACCGAAACCACACCGCACCAATTCGGTGTCGGTTTAAAATCGCACCACGAAACTATTTAAGTGTGCGGTTTGGATTTTGTCGGTCGGTCAGTTTCGCAATCGGTAGTCGGTTTCACGATTTTGCGGGTTTCAGGCTCACCCCTACTTATAATTAAAAAAAAACAAAAAATCCTTCTTCAACCTTCAACCTCTAGCCCACCAACCATCAAACCGACCTCGAGCCACACTCCGGCAAAGGAAGAGGACGTCGTCAAGGATGAGAAAACCCTCGATCCAACAACCCTCAAGCTCACAGGTCACCCTCAAGCTCCGCCTACTCTCTCGGCAGAAACACAAAGAAATCAATTAATTATCTTTATTGAGAAAGCCACGATTACGAACTTTAGGAACAAAAGGGAACAATTAAAAGACAAAAGCAATAAACTCAAAACGATCAGAGAAGCAACAAAAGGCCAAGATGGGATGCCACAAATTTTAATGGGTGCTTAATAAGCTCGAGGAGATTGGGCTTTTCAGAAATATCTCCCTCGGGACAGAGCCTGGAGGATGGCAGCGAGCGGGGAGAGACCTAGGAGGGTTTGAGCAGTGGGGAAAATGGCCGGAACCGACTTCATCATCCCTCGCCGCCAACAGAGGAGATGGGTTCGTTTTTAGACCGGGGGAAACTGAAGAGAGAATTGTTGTTTGGTCGCCCAATGCAGGAAATGGGCGACGGTGTTGGGGGGGAGAGAAATTCTCTGTTTCCGGCTTTGGGAGGCGAGGGGGACCGGAATGGAGATAAGGGAGGACGGAGATAGCGATTGAGAATGGAAAATTTTTTTTTTTGTTAAATTTTTTTGAAAGTATGACAGTCATTTTCATGATTAAAATATAATAAATCAAAGGGTAAATTGTATTCAGTCTCTTGGAGTTTGCTAAAATTACGGTTTCAGTCTCTCCTATTTCGGTATCGAATGTTTGGCCCCCTAGTTTGTCACCATCGTCACCGGAAAATACATCTTCTCCGGCTAGGCGTTGATTTGAAGGAATCGGAGAGGGGAAATGGGAAAGCAGCAAGTGAAGCTGAGGGCGGTGGTCTACGCGCTATCACCGTTCCAGTAGAAGGTGATGCATGGCCTCTGGAAGGACATCACCGATAAGATCCACCATAAGGTCTCTGAGAACTGGATCAGCGCCACCCTCCTCCTCGGCCCCTCGTCAGCACCTACACATATTATTCCCCCCCCCCCCCCCCCCCGCTCTCTCTCTCTCTCTCTCCCCCTCCCATAGCAAACCCTAGGATTTGGCACGACGCCAACAGAGAAGCGGGGTTAAAGCTCTCGTAGACCCGGGACCTGGCCCACTCTCACATCCGTGGGCTGGGCCTGGACTCCGTGCTGAATCAACGCCTAACATAGGGGGCTAAACTTTCAATTTCGAAACAGGAGGGGTTGAAACAGTAATTTTAGCAAATTCCAGAGGGCTGAGGGCAATTTGCCCTAAATCGAATGATGACATCAACGAAAGACCTAAGAGTATAATAAAAGCAAACTAGGAGACCGAAATTTCGATTTCAAAATTGTAAGGACTAAAATAATGATTTAAACAAATCCAAGCAACATGAGGGCAATTTGTCCTATTAAATTTTTCTTGTCAGTCATTCCATACGGAATCAATATTGTTAATTACTTCCCATATTAAGGTATAAATGATGTAGAAAAATTATTAAAATATGACTGAACTTTTTTTCCAAGTGTTCATAATTTTTTGGGAAAAGTACACATAAGAACTCTGTAGTTTAGTGCTTTCTAAGATAATGCCATGTAGTTTTTTCCGTCCAAAATCATTCCCTGTAATTTATTTTCTCGGACATTTCTGAGTTTCGGGTAGCCCGGGTAGTTGCCCGGCCACATGTCTGTCCAAAACGACACCATTTGGCATCCTACGTGGCGGTTTCGTCGTTTAAGTTGTCGCTGACGTGTCGTATAGTAAATTAACAAAATAGTCCTAAAATATTAAGAGATAATTACTATCAGGACCCCAGGGTATAGTCAAATAGACTCTGAGGACCCTGTAGTTTCCCTACTAATTACTGAGCCCCTGTAGTTTGGTTATTATTATACATTATGATACCTGGCTGATGTCAGCATTTTTTTCTTCCTTTACTTGAAAAGACCAAAATGCCCCTCCCACAACTTCTCCCCACCTCCCCTACCATCAACGATCGAGTACCAGCCCCACCACCGACACCACTCGCCGCCGCCGCCACCGCCGGAATTTCAGCGACCCAGCCCTAGCTCATCCTCGCCGCTACCGATCTAGTCCTCCTACGCGCCGCACATGCTCCTGGCCCTCTCCACCGGGTCGGAGCCATCTCCGAGGAAGCGGCATCGGACCAAGTTCAGCCCGGTCCAGAAGGAGCAGATGTTCCGGTTCGCGGAGCGGCTCGGGTGGAAGATGCAGAAGCGCGACGACGAGCTGATCCAGGCATCCCCTACCATCAACGATCGAGTACCAGCCCCAGCACCGACACCACCCGCCGCTGCCACCACCGCCGCAATTTCAGCGACCCAGCCCTAGCTCGTCCTCACCGCTACCGATCTGGTCCCCCTACGCGCCGCACATGCTCCTGGCCCTCTCCACCGGGTCGGAGCCATCTCCGAGGAAGCGGTATCGGACCAAGTTCAGCCCGGTCCAGAAGGAGCAGATGTTCCGGTTCGCGGAGCAGCTCGGGTGGAAGATGCAGAAGCGCGACGACGAGCTGATCCAGGCATCCCCTACCATCAACGATCGAGTACCAGCCCCAGCACCGACACCACCCGCCGCTGCCACCACCGCCACAATTTCAGCGACCCAACCCTAGCTCGTCCTCGCCGCTACCGATCTGGTCCTTATACGCGCCGCACATGCTCCTGGCCCTCTCCACCGGGTCGGAGCCATCTCCGAGGAAGCAGCATCAGACCAAGTTCAGCCCGGTCCAGAAGGAGCAGATGTTCCGGTTCGCGGAGCAGCTCGGGTGGAAGATGCAGAAGCGCGACGACGAGCTGATCCAAGCGTTCTGCAACGAGGCGAAGATCGATAAAGGCGTCCTTAAGCATATGGGAGGGGCATTTTGGTCTTTTCAAGTGACAAAAAAGGAAGAAAAAAATGCTGACATCAGCCAGGGATCAGAATGTATAATAATAACCAAACTACAGGGGCTCAGTAATTAGTAGGGAAACTACAGGGTCCTCAGAGTCTATTTGACTATACCCTGAGGTCCTGATAGTAATTATCTCAAATATTAAACATATTTTAAAAACACCGTCTTCCTCCCACCTTCACCATCTTCATTCTACCTCCACCAAAAACACAAACCCAAAAAGAAACTAATCTCTTATATATAACTCAGATCAGGGAAGGACAAGGAAAATAATAACGGCATTGAACTGAAAATCATTAAAAAAAACCTATTCAATATTATATTTGAAAGGAGATGAGCTGGTGACACGAAATCCCCCGCCACATAGAAAAAAAAATCCGTTTTTCCTCGATCCTCTAAATCCCCCGCTCCATCCTCCGGCTTCTATTTAACAGCTATCCAACCAAAATCGATCCCTAAATTCCTAGGGTTTCGAGATTCCCCTCTTTCTCGGAATCCTAGGAGCTCGGTTCGCTCTACCATGGATCATCTCTGGTCGAGTCTCCCGCCGAGGAGGCGGAGGTGGCTGATTTGGGGACGTGGTGCCCACGTAGACAGACATGTGGCCAGGCACCTATCTGGGTTGTCCGGGACTCGGAAATGTCCGACAAAACAGACTACAGGGATAGATTTTGGACAGAAAAAATCACATGGTCTTATTTTGGAAAGCGCTAAACTATAGGAGTACTTATATGTACTTTTCTCTAATTTTTCAGTGCCTAATATTGACCCTGGTAATGGATAGACAAACTACATACCCACAGAGACAAACATTAACTAGTACTATTTGGAGATTCTTTAATTAAATGGATAAGTTAACCAGTATTACACAGAAAAGAATACGAAAATTCACCACAATTAGAAATCCGGTAAAAAAGGAAGTAACAATATTCAGAAAAATACCCGTAGATTTCCTCTGGTTTTTCTTACAAAATGACTTCATTGTCTACTCTTTAAAACTAGCTACATTAATGTTGCGGTGGAAACGGACGTGTTGACAATGCCAGAATTATTTTGTAACTCAACAACATCCGTAAGTTTAGGCCTCACTTCAATGCCTTCAACTATAAGCCCTCCCTTGAGATGGTGACCCTTCACTTCCGTCAAGCTCATTTTAACTACCTCATCGCAAGCTTCGGTACCGGTAACACTAAACTCCCCGAGCTCGACTTCCATCCAGCCATCCTCCCTTCGACTCGGGACCCTTCCCTCGCCTTGCCCCACCCTAGATTTCAGCACCTGTGTTCTGTTTCCGTACATCAACCTCTCCAATTCCTGCTTATTCACGTCCCCGCTTCGGCGTAAATATGCTGTGTTGGTGTATCTTTGGTCTGCAATTTCGATGGATATCTCGGATGGCATCAAGTCTAGACCATAGGATCTATCAGATATCTGCACTAGGAGATAGGCTCCGTACTTGGTGTTTGGTGATAGTAAACTTGTCCTGATCTTGCCCTGGATCTCTAGGCAACACATTGTTCTCAGTACAGCCACCTCAGAGAACCTGCATATATCCCGAAAAATGCGCAAATGGGCGACTAATTTGAGTTTGAATCGGATACGTTTTTAACATAATCGAAACGTAAGAAATTAGAAGGGGAAAACGAGTAACAATGAATTTAAAAAAACTAATCACCTTGATTGGGGCAAAGATGCCCAACTCCAGTACATGGGCTCATCGCTCCATGTAATTGAAAGATTTCTCGCGGATAGTATGTAAGATTTCTTGCCAGATGATTTCTCTATCTTGAAGCTCTGCACAGAATTCAGATACTTAGAAAGTTAGAATACATATTTTTTTTTTAAACCAATCTCATATCCGGACACCCACTAAACTAACTAGAGCGTACCGTTTTGCCACCATCTATGAGAATAGGCTTGCAGAGGCGAACAAAAAGCTGTTTCTTCGACGAGAACTTCAAAGGGGTGTCGGAGCTGGAGACTATCTCGTCGTAATGACGAGGCAGGAAGCGATCCCAGACCAAATTGGAGTCGGAAGCTGACCTTAAGGTGGTCGAAACAAACGAGGAATTGCATGCGTCTAATGGGGTTGTGAGAGATAGAATTGTAGAAACACATTCTTCGGGCAGCTTGGCTAATAATAGACCTTCCATTTGAGTTTGAAGAAAGGAATTGTGGCTAGACAAGGATGGGTGTGGCCTAGTATAGAACTTGCGATCTTAAATACGCAGTGATTTTATCGGCGACGACAAGTCTTTTCTGTCATGTTTATATGTGGATCTTCATTCAACTAATATATGTTTGAATCGGATATAATTTTTGTAATGGAACAAAAATTTCAACATATATCAATTAAGATTAATGTATTTTTAGTGATTAAAACTTAAGATTTTAATTAAACTAGATAAATTTTATTGTCGATTAATCTAATTGCTCGTATCATATAATGTTATATGGTAGTTTATGGGGTAGTCAGAGAGATCTAGAAGTTGACCTGGTGTTCCAACGAACAATTGTTTAATTGTCCAACTTGCAAGTTGGGTAAACGCCCTTACAGTATAAGTTGGGGTGGGGATTATATTTGTAGAACAGATTCATAATAAAACTAAAATTAATATATTCATCAATATTGACCGCTTTAAACTGATTTTAAATTTACCAACATTGTTTAACTGCATGTATTCTATGTCATTTTAAATTAATCCCTAATTGATGGATTTTATTAAACTATTTGTAAAATTTGTATTATTCATCAAACTTTGTCCTGTTATGTTCGTCAACTGCGTGCCTTTTTTTTAACCTTTACCTGTTTTAGAATAACCTAATATATTTGAAAACATTAGGCTATTTATTGAGCTAATTAGTTTTAGTTCGAATCCCACTAATTTTTTAAAATATCATAAATTTTTCTAACAAGTTATCGTCGGTCCGTACCTTGGAATGACTTACTTTAGCGTCATGAGCAGAGTAAGCACCACAATTGCGTTTTGTATCCGTATTTGAAACGGTCAATTCCGTTTACTTGGTACTTCAACGAACAATTGTTTAATTGTCCAACTTCCAAGTTGGGTCAAACGCCCTTACTGTATAAGTTGGGGTGGTCCGTGGGGATTATATTTGTAGAAGAGATTCATAATAAAACTAAATGACGGAGGTGCTAGATTTAAATTCACATGTGTACTTGATGTAAAAAATTATTTTTTAAAAAACAAAAATGAGTACACTCATATGCGTCAGTGTACGCTTTAAACTTATTTTAAATTTACAACATTGTTTAACTGTGTATATTCTATCTCATTTTAAATTAATTCCTTATTGACGGATTTTATTAAACTATTTGTGAAATCTGATTATTCATCGAACTTTATCCCGTTATGTTTGTCAACCGCGTGCGCTTTTTTTACTTTTACCTGTTTTAGAATGACGTAATATATTTGAAAGCATTCTGTTATTATTTTCACTTAACTAGATACTGATTTCAAGTTATAGGAAATTCAACAGTGTTAAATATTTGTTGAATTTTTTTTACCACTTTTCAAAAAATTATATATGATTTGAATCTGAATTAATAGGTTAAAGTGAATCTTAAAAAAAAGGTATGATGTATAAGCTAGAACCACTTTATGGGTCATCGTGGCACCGAACCACAAAAACACTAGGATCAGATTCGTTGATGTATTGATTTACTTTATTGACCAGATCCAGATATAATCTTGATATGGATTTTAAAATGGAACTTGAATCGAAATCGAAATTTATAACTTCCGAGTTTCGGATGTAGACCCAAATTCATATAATATAAATATATTCAAATAAATATACATATATGTTACCTAGAATTACCTAGATGCCGGTTTTAAACGTTGGTGCTATAATTTTTTTTGTCAAGTTTTTAACTTCAAAATTCTGATGAAATCTAGTACATTAGCGCTGGTATGATCGCACCTTGGTGCTATAAATTTTATGTAACTGTTTTGATAAAATTTTGCTTGTTTTAATTGTTATAGTACCATCTTATTAATTTTGTTAAGTTGTTGAACTTAAAATAGATATGTTTTATTTTTTTGGTTTCTTTTTATAATTTTTAATTTAGACCCGATCTTTAAAATCTTAAGATAATTATTGTGATATGTTAGTATTTTTATATAAAACGCACGATCTATAAATTATTCATAACCTACTAGTTTTTAATCTAAATCTTAAGACCAATTATCCAAATATGAATTTAGATACTTAACCTAATAAACAAACAAATGAAACTGAATCCAAATTTGTGTCAACAAAATCCGATTTGGATCAATCGCGATTCGTGAAATTGGGTAATGAAAGGGGGTGGATTGGGTTACGAAATGCCCAGATTTCAAACTGTTTGGAATGAAGAGACGCATGATTTTTTGTAAAAATGTTAAAATATGGATACCAAAATAAAAAAGTCATCTGCAAACACAAACCTCAAAACAAATGTCATTATGACATAAATTGCGCATCTCAGTATCATATAAATGTGCATGCTAGTATTACATAACTGTGCTTGCCAGCGCGATCTTTTTTTTACTCCAAACCGTTCGGAATAATTTTTTCACTCCGTACCCAATCCAAACCCAACGAAAAGACGTGTACTGACTCTCATAAATCAATTTCTATAAACATCGAAATTGTCCGGAGATTTTTTTTTGAATGTCCGGAGATTTTTTTTCGAGAAAACGAAAATAATTGGCTGGTTCATCTTTTTACTTTTCTTCCTTTTTTTCCTACTTTTGGAACATCTGCCGACGTGCGAAGTCAGCCCAAGGTTTTAATGTAACCTGGTCAAGCTGACGTTAAACAGCTGCTTTTTTCCTTCGAATATAAAATTGACTGGTACCAACAAAAACGTAGATTAACCGAATTGTTCTTATTTATTTATGTATCAGGTTTGAGTTCTTATGTATACATTAGTGTTAAATATTTGTTAAATTTTTTTTATCACTTTTCAAGGTCTAACTTGACTAAAATTTGGATTATTCATTGTAAACCAGATCTTGGGTGTTATAAAAATATAAAATTGACCGGTGATACATTTTTGAATGTTGACTTGTAATTTAGCATCTCTGGTATTGAAATTCATTTCGCACAACTTTTTACTCTTCTTTGTTATCCGGTGTCTCCTCGTCTGTTATAGTTATTTTAATTTAAAATTTAGTCTAACGTCAGTTCATGTTTTTTAAACAAATGGCACATACAGTAATAATAATAGGTAGCAGAAAGCAGATTTAATTTAACAAATATGATGAAATAGTTATTATGTTTAGTAAGATTAATTAGATTATATATAAAATTTAAAAGAAATATTATTAATATAATCATTTTATACACTCAAAGTTATTTATTACCATTTGAGTGATGGCTCAATGAAGATGCGAAAAAAGAAATGGGACAAGTAAAAATAAGGTAGCATGTTTCGTTTCCTCAATAGGACCTTGTCATGAGTTAGTTAACACTTAACATCCCAGAAGTCCTGGCCCGAAGGCGTAAAACCAATATCCAACTAATTTGGGATCTCCCACCCCAAAAAAAAACTAATATGGGTAGGGATGGCAATGGGTAGAGTAGGATAGGGTTTTGGTAGGACCCTACTCATACCCTAGTTTTTTTAGCTGGACTCATACCCTACTCTCGATCCTACAAATTTTTTATTGTTAGATTCATACCCTACCCTCCTGAAGACTCTGGGTCTTCAGGGTCTGCAGGATCCGACCCTTTAACGTTCTACATTTTGATATTTTTTAATCAAAAGTTAATTTTTATATAAAATTCAAACAAATTCAAGATATCTACTATGTTACACATTAACATTCAATAAAAAATTAATGAAACATCAAATTTTGCAATTTAATTTCAATAGTACAAGATTTTTTTTTCAAATTTGAAGTACATAAACAATTCAACAAAAGAAAAATATAGAATGTCGGCTTCTAATAATCTATCATTCGTGACATCTTCTAAGCTGGTTGTGTAATAACATAATAAATATGTTAAAGTTAACCATAAAGTATATTATATATATTATCATTATAGTCTAATTAGGGTCTAACTAGGATCTAACTAGGGTCTAATTAGGGTAGGGTCTCAAATAGGGTACAAATGTAAGGGTAGGGTCCGACCCGCAGGGTCTAACTACATATTTATACCCTACCCTAGACCTTACTTCTAAATATGGACCCATACCCATACCCTATCCTAGACCTAGTCAAAGTCAACATACCCTAGACCCGTAGGGTAAGGGTAGGGTCCGACCCTCAGGGTATGGATATTTCTGCCATGCCTAAATATGGGATCGTCTTTGCATCTGAGCCCAAAACCGAATGGTGGGAAAAAAAATTTGGGACGACGATGGATAAGATAGAGTAGAATATATGTTGTAGTAAAGTAGGGATAGAACCTGGTTCTTGTAGTGTCGATAAATCCGACAAGGTATGATCGATTTCTGAGCAAACTTAGTACTCCAAGTATGGTTGTTGAGTTACCAATGTAGTCCAAATAATTGACTCGACGACGCATGAACCACTTCCGATGGAAGCCTTCGAACTTGTGTTCTTTTGGCGTGATTTGTGATCATTGTCCTTAAAGTGTTATTTGTCCCCATTATATGTTACCAACGGGTTCCGGCAAGTACACTAATAGGATTACTCAAGAATTCTAGATATTCTAAGTGGCACTCAATAGAATATCATCTCTAGAACTATGACAATAATGTCTTATGGTGAACATGTAGAAAAGAGAGAAGACTTAAATAAAATGGATATAGATGGGATGATTAAGTGGCAATGAGAGGCTCATATTTATAAGATCTCAAAAGCCACCTAGATCAATTCCTAAAGGCCATAAATGAATCTAATTTCCAAAGGCCATCTCCAAAAATTATTTATTTTCATGAAAGTTTACTAACTTTAAGTTGGAAAGACACTTCCATTTCTTCATCTCTTCTTTTCTATGTTTTCATAATATTTCACTTAATTGTTAACCATTTGATTTCTATTGGTTTTATTGTTGATGTCATTTGATTTTTTTAAATCGAAACGGTGGCTTGAGGTTGTGGCTACTGCCACTTTGATCAAAACAGTGACTTTGTCACTTGAGGTCGTGGCTACTGCCACTTGACATCAATTAA
Organism: Hypericum androsaemum; assembly: GCA_963995505.1. NCBI lineage: Eukaryota > Viridiplantae > Streptophyta > Magnoliopsida > Malpighiales > Hypericaceae > Hypericum > Hypericum androsaemum. The sequence goes on from OZ023190.1 coordinate 11,778,237, forward strand.
ATTGATGTCATTTGGTTATGAAACCAAATGATATATTGTTTTGATTAAAATTAAAAGACACAAATGGTTAATAATTTGAAAGAGAGAGAAATAGATTAAGAGAGAAATGTGTCTCTTTATTAATGGTGTTTGATGAACTTTGAAGTGGCTTTTTGTTTGCTATATAAAGGACCAAGCCATTGTCATTAAACTAATCTCATTCATTTTAATATTTTCTCTCCTCTCATATTGTCTACCATGAAGACATTCTTGTTTAGTTCTAGAAGTGATACTCTATTGCTTGCCACTTAGAGTATCTAGAATTCTTGAGTAATCCTAGTAGTGTATTTGCCGGAACCCGTTGGCAACATATAGTGGGGGCAAATAATATTTTAAGGACAGTGATTACAAATCACGCCTCAAGAACACAACTTCGATCGGGAGAAGTTCGTGCATCGTCGAGTCAATTATTTGGATGACGTTGGTGACTCAACAACCATACTTGGAGTACCAGGTTTGCTCAAAAATTGATCATACCTTATCGGATTTATTGACACCGCAATAACCAGGTTCTATCCCCACTTTAACAACAACAATCTTAAAATGTTATTTGATGATATGAAAATGGAGGATATAAATGAATCTAAGAGATGCAGTTGGTGCTAATGGTTGATTCACTCTGTGAATATGATTTTTTTTTATAAGTAAAATTTTATTACCCACCAAGAAAAATATCACAATGTGCACGAATGCACTACATCCAGATCGTCTCTAAAAAAGAGAGACACCCTAAGTTACACCAAAATACTACCCAATCCAAAGCCCACTGTGCCTGAAGCCCAAACCGCGAAAGAAGACTGAAAATGCCAACCCAGGAGAAGGACCACAAAGGCCCAAACCCGAAAAGGCCCAGAACAGACCCAAAATACAGAAAATCCTACTGTCCCGCCGATGAAGCCAGGGACCAGACCGGTCCCGAAACTCCGACACCACAGCTCCGGCAAACCCTGCTGCCACCTCCGACATCCACCCCATCGCTCGCCCGTCAAAAGTGGCACCAAAAAGGCCGACCACAACCTAGGGGGACGACCCAGTAGGAGGAAAACCAAAGAGAGACCGGGGAGAGCCCAAACCTGGATAGGCGAAGCTGAGAGTCCAAACCCGGACATCCAGATGCCGAAGACCACCCACTACCGACCGGATCCCTCAACCACCCCCGACGGTGAAGCTCCACCAACTCAGGAACACCCAGCTCCTAATCGAACTTGCAGAAAAAGACGGACACCAAATTCCCAAAGGGACTCTACCAAAAGAGGTAAACAACCGTCCAAACCCCACCTGCAAAAATGACGAAGAGGCTAGGAGAAGCCCCAGGCAAGAGGAAACCGCAGCCGCGAGGAGGGAGGCCATCAAAGCTCGCCAAACGCGAGGGAGGAAGACCGTCGAGGGGGAACTCCAAAGCGGGGGCTACAAGACCCAGAACAGTGACTCGGAGGGGAGAAGAAACAACCCCCAAGCGACTCTGTGAACATGATTTGGTTTAGAATCTGGGCATAAATATTTATTGACGTACATGGTATTTGTTTATTTAAAATTTTTTTGATAGACGTGGCACATATTAAATGAAAAAAATGGGGAATATGCCTAAGATTTATGCTTTGAACATGTCAAAGAATCTGTTTCTATGTCCATGATCACACCGTTGAATAAAAGAAATGAATAGAGTGACGGCTTATTGATTTTTCGGCTTCATCTAGTCGTGGACTGTGACTATTGATTTTGAGGATGCATGTTTTGAGAAATCGAGAAAAAGGGGAAATGAATTAAAAGTTTTCCAATTTCGTTGGCAGAAACCTGTGTTCATTAAACTACGAATTGCTTGTAGTTGGGCTTGCAATTTCCTTGAGAATCAGGAAGGGCATGAATTAAAATAATTGACTTGATAATTGGTTTAGGAAGGATGAAACCTAATACTTGATATGGAATGAAATATGTGTTACATTTAAGTGGTATGAGAAAATATTATTATATTTGATCATATGGAATTAATTTATGTAAATTTTTGGTGGCTTTAAGCTAAGTCCAAAAGTCAGCACCCTATGGGTTGAGATTTTCTCGGATTAACAAAGTGAGGTATGATAAACCTTGTTATGAGTATCTTGATGTATGATTTGGTGGATTCAAGTAATGGTACCTCTCAGAAAGGAAAAGAATAAGTTCAGGAAGTAACCTAACCTAATATCGACTCTACAAAAGAGGATATTATGCCTCTGGTTGACGTGGTGGTGAGGGTGGAGACTCAATGATGATCTCAAGACTGTTGTTATGAAAGTGATGTCTTATTTCAGGATACGAGTATTCAAAGAAAGTACTTCCAACCTTTTATCAAGTGATAAAATATTGAAGAGGTTAGTACTCGAATATTCAATGTTGATTGAGCATTTGAAATGTTGAAGAGTGTTTATCTTTTATTTCGATTTAATTACTTTTAAAAGGAACATCATATTGTTCATCAAAAGATGTGCACCCTACATAGTATTAATAAAAATGGATTGGCTAAAAAAAGTACTTTGGATGACGTGATGGATTTCATGCTCCATAGTACTGAATAAATAAATAAAAAGAATTTCAGAGGACATGGTGGATTCCATGCTTCTTAGTACCAAAGTAGCCAACCAATTTATTTATAAAAAAGGATAGTTGCATGTCTTGTGGAATATTGGATTCATCATACGTATCAATATTACAAAACATAGTGGGAGTTAAGCCTTGGCATCTCATTACATTGAGAAAATAAGTACATCGGATTTGATTACTTAGAGTTAAGAAGGCTATTATCCAAAGTGAGTAATCTAAGAGCTATATACTGAATAAGGAGTTGGATAAGTCCTGAGATATCTAGGAAAAGATGTTGGACTCTTTGCAACTTTTCTTTTGTGCCAGAAGAATACTCAGAAGCTGGTTGAAAACTGGCTAAAGAACTATCGATCAACTTCAAGTTGGAGGTTGATATGTAGGAGGTGCGGTTTCTTGGTATCAAAGAAAGAAACATGTATATCACATTTGATGATAAAGTCAAAGTTTATAACTTTGGAAAATACAGACAAAGAAGGAGAATGATTAAGGAATCTATTATTACATGATGAGTTGTGGCCACAACCGATACAAGTCATCTCTTTGTACTGTGATAGCTAAGCGACTATGTCTAGCATTTAAACTGGTGTACAATGGGAAATTAGACATATTGGCTTAGGCATGAGTACGTCAGGTACTTGATATTGGCAGGTATATTCATGAAATTGTTTATATGGACCGACAAAAATTTTGAAAGATCTATTCACTAAATGACTCTCGAGAAACTTAATGAAAGCGCAAGATTTTTAGGAATGGATCTAGAATTTCTAACAAAATTACCAATAGTGGCAATCCGACCTCTATTCTAGCACTACCCCTAGTATAAAGGTTTAATGGGTAATAACAAGCGATTGTTGTAGCGAAAAATAAGGTACGGACCAAGGTACTTGTTTAGGTGTTGGAGGTTGAAGCATTATAAATACTCTTAATGGAGTCAACTTATCGGACAAAGAGACAAGTGTATTGTCTTAAAACACCAAGACATAAAAGGACAACTCCACATATATGAACATTGGGAGTGGTGCCGCTTCTAACAAAGTTCGTAGGTAGAACTTTGCAAATGTTCATGAAACAAAGAAGAGCACAAGGCACCATCAATTTGTGGAACTCAACAAAGTATTCGTAGGTTATGTGTGGAATTATTTTCGGTTTGGACACAAGGAATCGAGGTTTAAGCAACTAACCACCATCAATTTCATTCAAACTTTGAGATATTCTCACTAATAGAATGTTCAAGTCAAAAGATACCTTTTTAATGCATAAGACTACGGGATTGATAGACTAAATTGTTAACCAAGTGGGGGATTGTTGATGTCATTTGATTTTTTTAAATCGAAACGGTGGCTTGAGGTTGTGGCTACTGCCACTTTGATCAAAACAGTGACTTTGTCACTTGAGGTCGTGGCTACTGCCACTTGACATCAATTAAATTGATGTCATTTGGTTATGAAACCAAATGATATATTGTTTTGATTAAAATTAAAAGACACAAATGGTTAATAATTTGAAAGAGAGAGAAATAGATTAAGAGAGAAATGTCTCTTCATTAATGGTGTTTGATGAACTTTGAAGTGGCTTTTTGTTTGCTATATAAAAGACCAAGCCATTGTCATTAAACTAATCTCATTCATTCTAATATTTTCTCTCCTCTCATATTGTCAACCATGAAGACATTCTTGTTTAGTTCTAGAGGTGATACTCTATTGCTTGCCACTTAGAGTATCTAAAATTCTTGAGTAATCCTAGTAGTGTACTTGCCAGAACCCGTTGGCAACATATAGTGGGAGCAAATAATATTTTAAGGACAGTGATTACAAATCACGTCTTAAGAACACAACTTCGATCGGGAGAGGTTCGTGCATCGTCGAGTCAATTATTTGGACAACATTGGTGACTGATCAACCATACTTGGAGTACTAGTTTTGCTCGGAAATTGATCATATCTTATCGGATTTATCGACACCACAATAACCAGATTCTATCCCCACTTTAACCACATCAATATATGTAGGACCCTATTTAATTTGAATAATTGGATTCATACCTTATCTGAATTTTTGATAATTTTTATTATTGGATCTATACCCTTATCTTCAGGATCTCTAGGATCCGACTCTTGAATTTAATGCAAGATATTTTTTATAATGCAAGAATAAATCATAAATATAAGATATCACATAAATTTTTTAATAAGTAAAATATTATTACTTCTAAAAAAATACTAAAATTTGTTACACCAATTGTACATGAAGTACTAACATCTAGAAAACTAGATATATACCTACCTAAGTAGCAAAACTAAGATAAAAGATATCTAGTTCCACACCAAAACATAGTTTCACCGAAAGGCCTACAAGGCCACACTAATCAAAAGCACCACAGGAGGTCACCAAAAACAAAAGCAATAACTTTTGTAAACCCCAATTCCTCTTTTTGCAGTAACTGAATTCATGGGAGATCATATAATCTTGTTTGGTCCTCACCCGATGCTGCTTCCCGGAGATCCTTTAGTGCCGTGGAGACATCATCTTTCTAATCCATGCCTAATTTTTTTTTGCCATTTTCCTTGCCACTTTAGCCCTCGATTCTTCCAAGGCTTCTTTCTTTCAAATTCTAAATACATAAACACAATGAATATGTAAACATTATATCTAGTATTATTAATAAAGAAAATTAAAATTATATATATCTCAAATTTCATAGTCACTATCATCAATAACCTGAAGTATATTCTAAAATATTTAAGAACTATAGTAAAATCTACTAGTAAAAAAAAGGACAAATTATCCTCAGATCTTTGGTATTTTGACACCCTACCTCTCGCGTCCCTAAATTTGCAGAAATGATTTTAGCATCCTTCGTGTTTAGTTTTATTACACTATGAGGTCCCTATTATCGGAATATGTCATTTTCTTTGGCGAACTCCTACTTGAAAAGACTAAAATATCTCTTCTACTTAAAAAAAGTTCTTCTTTCCTTTTTCCTTACAATTTGAATTAAAAATCTAAATTAGAAAATAAACTCTCCATCCTTTGACCATCCCAAAACCAGCTATTCATCGATCTCATCACTAGGCTTCTCGAACCTGGTGCCAAAATATTCTTCTTTAACCATTGTATCCTTTGTTTCAACATCTGGGTCTCTCTCTTCAAGATGGTAATAGTCAATCTGGGAATGCTCCATTACGTTTTGGAAATTTTACCGAAATAACCAATCAACTTACCGCAATAAAAAAAAGGAGAAGTCGCGGAAAAAAAGGTAAATTATACTCAGATCCCTGGATTATAATTTTATCACTCGTAGATTCTTGTATTTTAGAAATAGTGTGTGAGGTCCCTACTTTTTAAGTAATATTGGTCTAAGGTCCCAGTCACCGGAGCGGAGATTTTCTCCGGCTGACAGCCTTCTAAAAAGATAAAAATATCCCTCTGAACAAAAAATAAAAAAAAGTCTTAATCTTCAATCTTGGTTCCATCTTCAACGCATCCCTCAACAATCATAAGTGAAAACCCAAAAAAATCAATTAATCCCAAAAGCTTTGAACAATTTAACTAACTATTGTATACTCAATTAAACCCTAATTCCAATTGAACAATGAACTTGACTGGGTTTGTTGGGTTTCGTCCCAGTTTTGACTGGGTTTCTTCAATGTTTGGCCGTCCGAGGAGAGAGGGGGTAGGAGAAGAGAGAGTTTCCTCATGCTCGATGACGTCGTCTTCAACCTTCAGACCTTGGGGAGGTCAGTGAACTGGATCGAGGGTTTCTGCATATAACCCATCTTCAACACAAGTTCCTTTAATTAGCAACCTTAAGATAGAGGGAAGCCGAACACCATGAACGCAAGGGCCTCCGCGGTAAAGTTCGGGCGGCCATCCCTTCGCCAGTTCCAAACCCTGTGGCCATGTCGAATTAGTCAGCGACGACGACGACGGGGTTCCCAGACCTTGCCTTGAGGAAAGCCTCGACGGACGGGGTTCCAAGGTTGAAGATGAAGACTTTTTTATTTTTTGTTCAGAGGGGTATTTTCATCTTTTAAGAAGGCTGTTCGCCGGAAAAAATCTCAGATCCGGTGATTAGGGACCTTGGACCAATATTACTTAAAAAGCAGGGACCTCACACACTATTTTTGAAACATATGGACCTGCGAGTGATAAAAGTATAATCCATGAACCTGAGGGTAATTTGCCCAAAAAAATGGAAAAAACATGAGGGCGAGATGGAGATTAGGCCGACGTGGCGGGAAATTTTTAGGATCAGGTCACTCCAGAAGACGTATCGGGGTTGCCAATCGGGCCTCTGGCCGCTGAAAGTATTGAACCGGGCAGAGATTTTATTTTTAATGCGAATTGTAATTTTCAAAATTAGGCTTCTTGAAATTTTGAATCTTTCAAATTAGTTTTGATTCTCATTTAAAAAATTAGGGTATGAGTTTAAGTTTTGGTTGAAGGTTGAAGATTAGAGGAAGAAGATGAAGTGGGAGGAAGAAGGGAGAAGGAAAGATAAATTTTTTATTTTTTAAGTGGGAGGGACATTTTGGTCTTTTCAAGTGACGGTTCGCCTGAGAAAATGGCATATTCCGACAACATGGACCACATAGTATAATTAAACCAAATATGGGGGATGGCTAAATAATTTCTGGAAATCTAGGGATGCAAGAAGCAGGGTATCAAAAAAATAGAGACCTGGGGATAATTTGCCTAAAAAATAAAGTGGTAGAAGGATAAGAGTAAGAGTAGGGTAGAGTAGAGTAGGAATTCATAGGATTCCCTACCCTAGACACACAGCACCCCCCCCCCCCCCCAACAAATGGACTCATACATAAACTCACAAAGTTAGAATAAGGCCCGACACACGGAGTATTGGGTATTTCTGTCATCCCTAAAATTTACTATGTCTTTTGATGATGAGCGCTGGACGCTCGCTTGACGATAAGCGGTACTAAAATAATGGTTTGAACAAACCCTTAGAGCTTGAAGGCAATTTGCCCATTCATGAATGGTTTTCTTTTTTTAATACATAGGAAAAAGCCAAAAAAGGAATGCTTATGTTTCTGTAAAAAATAATTAATTAATACAGTATCAATAAGTATTTCAACCAAGCAACATGTACTTATTCAACTGGTAACAACGTTGTTTTAGTTTAACCAAAAGATTTCGAGGTCGAGTCTTTAAAAATATATCAATATTAAACACTTGTTGGAAGAATTCTGTCATATTTCAAAGGTCCCACCCGGTCAAATATGCATTAGTCGGTCAGTGAATGTCAGGATTCCTCTCAGGTCCCTGAGATTTGTCATCCTATATTTAGCGTCCCTAGGTTTCTAAAAATAAATTTTCATTTTCCCTGTGTTTGGTTTTATTATACTCTCGGGTCCCTCACTAACGTCATCAAAATATTTAAAATGACTTTTATACCCCTGGCAGGCTAATGAGCGCAATAAATGCTCATTTATCACCTCATTTTAGGGTCATTTAGACCCATTTTCGAGTCCTTTTCAGTCTTTTAACGCCATTCTTAGGTTCGTTGCCTAGAATGGTTTCACTCTTTTGTCATCGTGTCTTTTGGCGAAGGATTTTGTAGGAACGCGAGGTTCAAGTGAGAAGAGGCGAGCGTTGGAAGAGTTGGGCCGAGAGATAGCTAGCCAAAATCAAGATGCAACTGCCGAACAATGAAATTTGCACCGGCCGACATCTGTCCTTCAGAAACACGCCGAGCAGCTCATCCCCTGACGAATGGCGGGAGGACTTCATTTGGATTTTCCTAAAAACTCCTTGTCCCATCTGACGGTGCCTCCAGCCCGTCGAGCAGCGTTCAAAGAGAATGGAGGTGAGCTTTTAACGAAGAACTCGTCGAACGGTAGCATCGCCCACCGAACGATGCCCAAGCCGGTGATTGAAGTCTGCACCCACCGGTTGGTACCTAAGACACAGAATTTTCTGCCAGCTCAGCTCAGGTCACCGGACGATGTAACTTTCACCAGACAATATTTTTTTCCAAATTTTGCCTGGGAGAAATAGATATTTTGAGGGCTTTTCAGATATTTTTACCTTATTTTAGGGTTGAGGGGGAGATTTCTCTATCAATACCCCACTCAACCTTTCACTTTGTAAGCCTTGACAAAGGACTAAAACTTAAGGTTTTTAAGTAGTTGGAGGAGGAGCTCAAGGAGCAAGGAGTGGATGCCGGGAGAGGATCGAGTGGCTTGTCATCACGATTAAGCATTCTCTATCCCTTCCTTTTAATTCTGCTCTTGTGACATTGTTCTCTTTCATACATTGTTATTTTAATTAAATGATGATGTGTAAATAGTGTTCTTTTTGGTCGGGTGCCTTAGTACTCCCGAAATACTTGGTTTTGAATAGGCTTAACCTTTAGAGCGTGTAGCGAATAGTGGGCATAATACGTTGGGTAACGGACCTCAGTTGGAACCTAGCGGCGAGTAGCACTAGCAATGACCTAGATTCCTTCCCAATTGATTATAGCATGACCCGAAGTACTTAGTCGTGAAAGGGAGCGTGGAAAAGTCTAACCGCTAGATTATACATTACCCGATGGACTTAGCTGTGAAAATGGACTTTGTCGTGAATGGTAGTGTGTAGTTGGCCCAAGGGTGATGTGTTAATGAGTGAGGTTTAGGAGGACAAGAGTGGTAGTCTTGACACCTAGGTGAGATTGACAATTTACCAACATTGGGTGTGAGTGACGTTCTCGCCCGGACCCCCTCAATACCTTCTTTGTGGCGTGAAGGACTTAGCCGTGAATCTTCAATTGGCACCGTTGCCGGGGATGGCGTCTCCCAAGGCACCGAGTGATACACGTTTAGCCTTGGTTGAAGGATTAAGGTGATATTTTAGCCCAGCTACGAATTCATGGATTCTCCTTCACCTCACAAAGGAGAGTTTAGACACTTTAAAAGGAGGGTAGACTCTGAAGTGACATCTCTAATGATATCTATCATGAAGACAACCGTTCAATTTGATGGAACTCTGGAGGATGACCCACAAGATCATCTTTCTGGATTCCTAATCTTTTGTGATGTTTTTGAAATTAAGAGGGTGCCTGAGGAAATAGTGAAGTCAAACTATTTCCTTTCACTCTAAGAGGAGAAGCCAGAAGATGATTTGAGGGAATTAATCATTCGGGCCTAACCATTTGGAAGAAAATAGCAAATGCTTTTTCTGGACATGTATTTTGTATTTGCTACTAGAGGAGAAGAGATCACTGACATTGGAACATTTAAGCAATACGAACAAGAAACTTTAGGAAGTTCTTGGGGTAGGTTCAACAAATTTAAGAGGGTGATCCCATATCATAAGTTTACTTTGAAACACCTTGCCCAAATCTTCTACTACGGATTGGACATTCATTTTCGAGCTCAGTTAGATGTATACTTAAGAGGAAATTTTATCCAATACCCAGTCAATGAAATCCTGCAGTTAATGGAAGAATTGACAGGAGTAGAAGTCACTCTCTTTAATTAGCAAGGGAAAGAAGGAGGTGGAGTATAGTCGACGGCTAACTCTTGTCAAGTAAAACTAAATCAAAAAGTTAAATAACTTGCCGAAACTTGCGCCCCTACATTCCAGACCACAGAAGAGGTGAACTTTGTCAATAGGAAGCGCTATTGAGAGGAGCATTGGGAAGGAAATCTAAAGGAATCAATGACTAAAGAATCGAGTTTGAAGGACGAGGTTAAAAGAATTGTAGTGCCTGACATCACTGATAGTTGTACAGAAGTTATGGAAAGAATGATAGCGATGATCGCTCAACAAAATACTCTGATGGAAAAGCTCCAGAAATAGGAGTCAGCTCTATCTATTCTAGAGCACTCAATGAAGGGACATCTCGCCTCATTCCATAACTTGGAAATTCAAGTTTCACACCTAAGTAAGCGTCAAGAAACCCCGAGAGAAAATGAGGTCATTAATAAATATGAGGTGCTTAAGGAAGAGAGTTGTGCCATGATAATGTTCGAAGATGAAGATGATCTCTGGCCACCATGGGACGACAAAGAAGCTTCAGGAAGTCACAGCTATACCGATGAAGAACCAATTGTGGACAAAAATTATTTAGCTGACGTCTACCATCAGTGTCGGGAGGAGTTTAAGAAATTAAACTATGGTGCCTCATGGCTCATATTTATACAGGCTACCCCTCAATTCGCGTTCCTTATAGAACAGGAGACAAAATTCAAATTTGCTAAGCCACTAAGGATTATTCCCTCCTTTTTGCTAGCTTGAAGAGATGGGTCGGAGAGATATTTTGGGAATTTTTCAACTTTTGGGAAACAAGTTCCAATACTTCATGTCCCATCATTTCAAGAACTGAGGCCGAGGCGTGAGATTTTTTGCATAATTTGTTTGAAACAAAAAGGCTTGAAGACCCATGAATGATGACTCTCCTCATAATGATCAGCAGGATTCAAATCAAGAAAGCCATGTGTGATTCAGGGTCGTTCGTAAACATGCTATCCACTTCTTTGAGCAAGCAATTGGAACTCGGCAAAGCAATTCCAACTGCACGAAATTTAACTCTGGCTGACAGTACAACCCAGAAGTAATTGAAAATCTTTAAGGACAACCAGTTGAGGTTCATAATAGAATTGTTCCAGTAGACTTCATTGTGATGAATGTTCCGTCTACCAGGGAAAACATACACATCCTTGGCCGACCATTCTTGGTAACAACAAAAGCTAAACTCAATTTTGAAAAAGGATGTGTCACCCTTAAACTAGGAACCAATAAATACACAAAACTCGGGCGCAGGGCTTGGAAGGAGGCATTCCTGAAGAAGTGGGCCAAAACTGATCAAATTGATAGGATAACGAACGTAATGGAACAAGCAGGGCAAAACTCTCGTTCAAAAAATATTTTCGTCAGAATACCAAATTCAGTCATCTAGTCAGCAGGATCCTTCTCCAACAAAGAGAATTTTGGCGTTCTAAAATAGAGGAACTGGCTCAACTAAGCCAATTATATGAGGAGGAGCAAGAAAGATCCAGAGCTCCACTCAATGAGATATCTCTGTTCATCAGTAGGAGCGAGAGCGATCTAAGGAACCAAGATCTCCCAGAAATAATCATGGAGATAATATCTCTCACAAACCGAGATCTGAACCCTGATCCCGGGGAACAGTGGCATTAAATCTCCAGATAGTCCTGCTGGGGACATTAATTCCAGCAAATTTTATAGATAATGTTGTAAGGGCTTCAGAGATAATAAGTACGATTTAGTCAAAATTAGTGTGAAGTTGGTGCAGGCCACCTCTTGTGATTTTTGGTTGAGGGATATAATCTTGGGCCAATTCTGGATGCCGCACGGTGACGAGACCACCGGTCGATGAGCTGACATCGAATGACAAAAATAGGCGCTGAACGGTGGAAGATAATGCTGGGGATTAAAATTTGTTTAAACTCAATTCTGCCAATCGAAAGATATGACATCGTACGGCGTAAAAACCCAGGGTATAAAATGACCCTCATGGGGGATTTGGTCATTTGGCACCGCTCGGCAATAAAAATCCCAAAATGCCCTAAAACAAACTCCGACCCCCTCGCCACTTCTCGGTCTACCAGCGCCCTCCATAGATTTCGGTCACATCACGAAGCCCTCTGGATTCCCCTAGACTACTGACTTTGCACCTTGATGAGTGTGGAAACACTCTATCTTCTATGTATGTTTTAGGGTCGATTTTCTATTGTTTCTAGTGTTTTTGTGTGTTATGTATCGTTGTATTGTTATATATCGTGCTTTGAACATTTTAGTGTAGTTCTTGTGATTTTCATTGCATTTCATTCATGTTTATTACTAGGAGGCTTTGTGGTGATGCGAGGAGGATATTGGTGCATTTTGGAGCGTGTCAAAGGCGATTGGATCAGCCTTGAAGAATGGTGCACGATTGGGATGGCGATGACATTAGGAAGACTAACCTCGAGCGACTCAAATGATGATAACTTTTGCATACGAAGTCCGATAGAGACGAGTGAGGCAGTTCTAGAAAGAAGACATCCATGGCTACAACTTTGTCTCTATGGTCTTCTTCAAATTCGAAGTCTAAGAGGGTGAAAAATGTATATAAAGTCAAGCTTTAAATCTGAGAACTTGCCTCACCGAAATTGGCCGAAATTCATGGCCCATTTCGGGACCATTCCGGAATTGTCCATGACTTTTCATGGCTGCCACTCCACCACTTCATGGCTGGCATTCCATCACCTAACTCACCAACTTCACTCCACTACTTTCCCATTTTTCCTCCACTACCTCCCCCTTTTCCTCCACTACTTCCCTCTTTCTCTCCACTACCTCCATAATTCACTCCATTACCTCCCTTTTAAACCAAAAAAAGGAAGTTGGCTCATCATACAAGAGAGGTAGGAGAGAAAAACGTGGCTAACCATTGTAGGACTAGAGAGAAAAATGTGGCCAACCATTATAGAAGCTAGGAGAGGAAGTGTATAGAGAGCTTAGAGAGGAGCTTGGAAGGAACTTGAAGAAGGAGCTAGGAGGGAGCTCTTGAAGACTCATTAGCTTTCCTAAACTCTATCTTTATGTTCATGTTCTATTTACATTGTTCAATGGATAATTTGTGTTATTTGTTGAATATGTGTGAGTAGTTGATTTGTGGGTTAGGTGCCTTGATGGCATCTACTTAGCCTATAGTTTAGTGGGGTTAAAATGTTAAGGTTTATGAACTAGTTAATGAGTTTAATGTTTAATCTTGCTTGATCACCTTGATTATAAACTAAATTAATTCTAATCGCCGAGAGGGGTTAGGATTAATGGACCATTTAACTAGTTAACTAGTTACCTATTGATGAGGGATCTCATTAGGTGGTTAGTTATCCAAAGGGTGATGGTCATAATCGGTAATTAGTTGGATTAGTTGGCTATTAGTTGCGGGAGTGCGGTTAGTTCAACTAAGCCTAATTAACGATTGATTTAGACTAATTAATGGTAGGAGCATTGATTAGTTGCTTTAGAAACACCCGGACCATAACACGAACTTAATAAACCCCATATGCCATTTAATTATTTAGGTGTCATTGGCACCAAGCCCACTCTTTCCTTTATTATTTAAATCATCTTCTAGTTAAGTCGTTGTAGTAACCAATCCGTGTTTGGAATTGACACATCCATCACTTGTAGTCCTAAACTAGTTATCGAGTCGTATTTGTGGCCTAACACTTAGTCCTCGTGGGACGACAATCCCGTACTTACTCTTTATTGCAAGAGGGGCATAAAAATACCTCCCAATAATTGGCGCCGTTGCCGGGGATTGAGTGATAGACACTTAATTTGGCTTACGAACTTGGATTAGGACATTTATTTTTGTTTACTTGGTTACTTAGTACCTTTGTTGGTTGTCTTGCAAGGTACTTGTTTGTCCCATGCCCCTCACTCATTCCACCAATAACTTTCCAGTAGAAATCGAAGTGGACATTGGATATTTAGAGAGGACAGTGCAACAAGAAAGAAGAATTCAAGCAAGGATGAACCAACAAGCTCATCCAAGGGATGATGCACAAGGAGATCGAGCTCCTCGAAGGACTCTCTTGGATTCCTATAAGCCCACCTTGAGGGGAGCAATGACTGGAGTACCGAGGCCAACTATTCACGCTAACAATTTTGAGCTCAAGCCATCTGTGATAAACATGCTCAAATCTTCAATTCAATTCTATGGGTTGCCGAATGAAGACCCCAATGAACATATTAGTAACTTCTTGGAGATAGCTGACACAGTCAAGTTCAACAGAGCTACCGATGATGCTGTAAAGCTTAGATTGTTTCCATTTACTTTGAAGGACCAAGCTAAGATGTGGTACAAGCAATTGGTCGAAACAGAGATTGCCACGTGGGAGGAGTTAGCCAATGTCTTCCTTGAAAAGTTCTTACCTTTCGCAAAGACAAATAGGCTCAGGAAGGAGATCAACAACTTTCAACAATTTGAAAATGAGACCTTGAGTGAAGCTTGGGAAAGATTCAAAAGACTACAAAGGAGTTGCCCACACCACAATTTGACTGAGGAGTCTCTACGCCACACCTTCTACTTTAGCCTTGGATCATCTAGAAGGGGCACTGTTGATTCCGCCGCAAATGGAACCTTCTTGGGAAAGGAGAAGGATGAAGCCTACCACATCTTGCAGTAGTTGGCAACTACAAACATGCTTATGGCTAATGAGAGAGCTAGGCAACCGAGAAAGGAGCAAGTAGAAGTGATTGATGTTGACATTGCCTCCTCAATTCAAGCTCAATTGGCCTTATTAGCAAAGCAAGTGAAGGAACTCAGATTGAACAAAAGCAATATGACGGCTATGCAAATAAATTGTGAAGTTTGTGGCAATGTTGGCCATGAGATGAATGAGTGTGCTATGTTGGGCTCTTCTATGGAGCAAGTAAATTTCGTGGGTGGTCAAGGGCAAGGAGCAAATAGGATGGGAAACAACCCATATTCCTCTACTTACAATCCCGGTTGGAGAAATCACCCGAACTTCTCTTGGAGGGGTACCAGAGGAAGTAGTGGAGATAACATGGCAATTGTTCCGGATAAGGGACTTCCTCTTCGCAATACACCTCAAGGGCCTCCTCCAGGTTTCCAACCACGTTTCTCTTTGATGGATCGAATGGGAACTATTGAAGAGAAGTTTGAAAAGATAGACAAGTTTATGCAAGAAGTCGGAGGGGTGGTTAGCCAACAAGGACAAATTTTGGCCGCCATAAATCAACAAAGCTCAAGGCAAAACAACTTAGAATAAATTCTCAAGGGGCAAGCAACTGCAATGCATAATATGGAGAGGCAACTTGGACAAATAGCAAATCCAAGTGCCCATAGAGAGTCTGGCTCTCTTCCAAGCTCCACGGAAACCATTTGTCAAGAGACGAGCCCAAAATTAAGAGAAAACTATGTGGAGGCCAATGAAAAAGAGAAGAATTCCAGGGAGAATAAAGAGGTAGAGAAAGAGAAAAGTCCTTTTGCTGAGATTGAGGAAGAAGAGGAGTATGTGCCACCACCACCAAAGATTCCTCCTCTACCATTTCCTCAAAGAGTCAAAAAGAAGAACGTGATGGACGAAAAATTTCTCGGCTTTATGGAGAAAATAAAAAATGTCCAGATAAGCGTCTCATTTCTGGAGATGTTGGATCAAGTTCTGCACTATTCCAAGTTTTTGAAGGAACTCATCACAAAGAAGAGGAAGTGGGAAGATGGAGAGACGGTAGCCCTCACGGTGAAGTGTAGCTCTATCATCTCAAAGGATCTCCCGACAAAGTTAAAAGACCCGGGGAGTTTCACTATTCCTTGTTTCGTTGGTAATCTTGAGTTTCCGAAGTGCCTATGTGATTTAGGCGCTATCATTAACTTGATGCCTTTATCTATTCTTAGGAGACTTGGGTTGTGTGAGGTGAAAGCCACTTCTATGCGTCTCTAATTGGCAGACCAAACCATAAAAAAGCCATTTGGGGTCGTGGAGGATGTCTTGTTGAAGATTGATAAGTTTATCTTCCCAGTGGACTTTGTGGAGCTGGATTTTGATGAAGATAATAGTTGTCCATTAATCTTTGGCCGGCCATTTCTCAATACGGCACGTGCCTTGGTAGATGTGCATGATGGAAGATTGGTCCTCAGAATAGGGGAGGAGAAGGTAGAGTTCAAGATGTCCAATGCAATGCGCCACCCTCTTGATGAAGGCGTCTGCATGAAAGTTGATGTCATGGAGGAATGTGTCCTCGAGTTTGGCAAGGAGAGCATATCAAGGATTAAAGATGGAATGGAGGAAGAAATCAATGGAGAACAAGAAGAGGATGACTTGGAAGAGTTTGTGGGAGAAGCTGATACAAAAATTCTCCATGTGGATTTGGAGCTTAATTTGAAGTTTCGTACTCTACCTTCCATCACTAAGGCTCCAAGCTTGGAGTTGAAAGAGTTACCCTCCCATTTGCGATATGCATTCTTAAAGGATGAAGGAAAACTCCCCATTATCATCTCCAACAAGCTCTCTAAGGAACAAGAGAAGAGGGTACTTGAAATTGTCAACAAACGGATTAAGCCATGGCTTGGCAAATATCCGATATCAAGGGGATAAGTCCCGACATTGTTATCCATCACATCCACATGGAGGAGGGAGCCAAGCCGATGGTAGATAGGCAAAGAAGATTGAATCCCAACATGAAAGAAGTTGTGAAAAAGGAGGTGATCAAGCTCCTCGAAGCTGGAATCATTTATCCCATCTCGGATAGTGAGTGGGTAAGCCCGATCCATTGTGTTCCAAAGAAAGGAGAAATGACTGTTGTGATCAATGATGAGGGTGAGATCATTTCCACAAGAATTGTGACTGGATGGAGGGTATGCGTGGACTACCGAAAGTTGAACGCCGCCACACGTAAGGATCATTTTCCTCTTCCGTTCATTGACCAAATGTTGGAGAGAATTGCCGGATATTCCCACTATTGCTTCTTGGATGGGTACTCGGGCTATAACCAAATTGCAATATACCCAAGGAATCAAGAGAAAACATCTTTCACTTAAAGGATAGTTCTCAATTGGGAGAAATATCATTTCATGGTAGATGAAGGGATAGTTCTTGGGCATAAGATCTCCCGAGCAGGCATTGAGGTGGATAGAGCCAAGACGGAAGCAATAGAGAAGATGGAAGCACCGACTTCAGTTAAAGGAGTAAGAGCTTTTCTTGGCCATGTCGGTTTCTACCGAAGATTTATCAAGGATTTTTCTCTTATCACGAAGCCGCTCACTAATTTTCTTGTGAAGGATGTGCCCTTTGATTTTGATGAGCCATGCCTTCAAGCATTTAATACTTTGAAGAAAGCTCTTGTCACAGCTCCGGTTATCTCTTCTCCGAATTGGACACTACCATTTGAGATGATGTGTGATGCGAGCGATATTGCATTGGGATGTGTGCTTGGTCAAAAGAAGGAGGGGAAGCTTCATGTCATCTACTATGCAAGTAGAGTGTTAGCGGGCGCCCAACTAAATTACACCACCACCGAGAAGGAGTTGCTTACGTTCGTGTATGCATGTGACAAGTTCCGACCATATTTACTTAGGTTGAAGGTGATGATCTACACAGATCATGCGGCTTTGAGGTACCCATTCTCCAAACAAGATGCTAAGCCGCGAATTATCTGGTGAATTTTATTGCTCCAAGAATTTGACTTGTCCATCAGGGATAAGAAGGGGTCAAAAAATGTTGTCGCAAACCATCTCTCTCGGCTAGAGAGAAGTGATGGAATGGAGACTCATGGAAAGATCAAAGGAGAGTTTCTGGATGAGGAGTTGATGCGCTTGAATAATGTGGAAGCACCTTGGTATGCGGATTTCGCCAACTTCCTAGTTGGAGGCATTATTCCTATGGATTTGAGTTATCCCCAGTGCAAAAAATTCCTAAGGGATTCTCAACTCTATGTTTGGGATGCGCCTTACCTTTTTAAGAGGTGTAGTGATGGGTTGCTTCGACGGTGCATTGCGGATGAAGAAGTTATGGATGTTCAGGAGCAATGTCATAGTACTCCATATTCAGGTCACTATGGAGCAACAAGGACCGCATCGCGAGTCTTTGAATGCGGGTTTTATTGGCCCAACATTTTTTATTGGCCCGATTGAAAGCCCCCGGTTCACGAGCAACCACACGACTTTGAGACACTGTTGAGTAGGACGTAAGATACTTTGAAAGTCATCGATCATGTATGCGAGAGATAGGAAGCTGGCTACTTACAAATTGTGAGCTTTCTATCGGTTAACTTTCTGAACCTCTGAGTGGTTAACTTTCTAGTGTCTTTTACATAGTGATAACACTTAGTTAAACCATCGAGTGGTGAGGTGTCTATCGGTTCTTACTCTTTGTGTTTGGGTTGATGTACTAGCTAGGTTGTGGGATGGTCTTTTTGATGTGAGTTTGAGATTTTAAGGGGAGTTAAATTGTGAATTTATCATGCCTAGTCTTGTTCTCATCATGTTTTCTTTCTTATGTGATTGTGATTGTGTTTGTATGAGTCTTGCTTGAGGACAAGCAATGATTCAAGTGTGGGGGTGTTATGAGTGTGGAAACACTCTATCTTCTATGTATGTTTTAGGGTCGATTTTTTTTATTGTTTTTAGTATTTTTGTGTGTTATGTATCGTTGTATTGTTATATATCGTGCTTTGAACATTTTAGTGTAGTTCTAGTGATTTTTATTGCGCTTCATTCATGTTTATTACTAGGAGGCTTTGTGATGATGCGAGGAGGATATTGGTGTATTTTGGAGTGTGTTAAAGGCGATTGGATCAGCCTTGAAGAATAGTGCACGATCGGGACGGCGACGACATTGGGAAGACTGACCTCGAGCGACTCAAATGAAGATAACTTTTGCATATGAAGTCCAATAGAGACGAATGAGGCAGTTATAGAAAGAAGACATCTGTGGCTACAACTTTGTCTCTATAACCTTCTTCAAATTCGAAGTTTAAGAGGGTAAAAAAATACGTATAAAGTCAAGCTTCAAATCTCAGAACTCGCCTAACCAAAATTGGCCAAAATTCATGGCCCATTTTGGGACCATTCCGGAATTGTCCATGACTTTTCATGGCTGACACTCCACCACTTCATGGCTGGCATTCCATTACCTAACTCACCAACTTCACTCCACTACTTCCCCATTTTTCCTCCACTACCTCCCCCTTTTCCTCCACTACTTCCCTCTTTCTCTCCACTACCTCCATAATTCACTCCACTACCTCTCTTTTAAACCAAAAAAAGGAAGTTGGCTCATCATACAAGAGAGGTAGGAGAGAAAAATGTGGCTAACCATTGTAGGACTAGAGAGAAAAATGTGGCCAACCATTATAGAAGCTAGGAGAGGAAGTGTAGAGAGAGCTTAGAGAGGAGCTTGGAAGGAACTTGAAGAAGGAGCTAGGAGGGAGCTCTTGAAGACTCATTGAGCTTTCCTAAACTCTATCTTTATGTTCATGTTCTATTTACATTGTTCAATGGATAATTTGTGTTATTTGTTGAATATGTGTGAGTAGTTGATTTATGGGTTAGGTGCCTTGATGACATCTACTTAGCCTATAGTTTAGTAGGTTTAAAATGTTAAGGTTTATGAACTAGTTAATGAGTTTAATACTTAATCTTGCTTGATCACCTAGATTATGAGCTAAATTAATTCTAATCACCGGGAGGGGTTAGGATTAATGGACCATTTAACTAGTTAACTAGTTGCCTATTGATGAGGGATCTCATTAGGTGGTTAGTTGTCCAAAGGGTGATGGTCATAATCGGTAATTAGTTAGATTAGTTGGCTAATTAGTCATGAGAGCGCAGTTAGTTTAACTAAGCCTAATTAATGATCGATTTAGACTAATTAATAGCAAGAGCATTGATTAGTTACTTTAGAAATACCCAGACCATAACACGAACTTAATAAACCCAATATGCCATTTGGTTATTTAGGTGTCATTGGCACCAAGCCCACTCTTTCCTTTATTGTTTAAATTATCTTCTAATTAAGTCGTCGTAGTAACCAATTCGTGTTTGGAATTGACACATCCATCGCTTGTAGTCCTAAACTAGTTGTCGAGTCGTATTTGTGGCCTAACACTTAGTCCTCGTGGGACGACAATCCCCTACTTACTCTTTATTGCAAGAGGGGCGTAAAAATCCCTCCCAACACCCCTCGAAGAGGGTTCGACAAGGTATTTGAAAAAATTAGATCGTCCAGTTCCTATAGAACCTATCACTAAAATACCCCTAAAGGGGGATAGCACTAAGCAGAGCAAAAATGGTCTTAAACCCTAACAACGTAAGTTCTAAAATCAATCTAAATTCGTGAGTGTGGGGTTGAATTTGTTGAGAGAAAGAGGCTAGAGCAGAGTATAGAGGGATTTCTAGTAGGATTCATGCTTGATGGAGTGAGGATTTTGGGGTTTGAGGTCGAAATTTTGTAAAACTTGTTATTTCTGGTATAGCGGCACCGTTCGGAAAAATCCCCACCATCCGGTGGCTTGTCAACGAGTGGTGCAATCTCCACCGACTGGCAGGTTACAGGCAGAATGGCTGAGGGGTCAGCAGGACAGAAAAGACAGAAGGCGTCGCGACAAGGGGGTAATGCACCAATGATTCCTGAGCTGGCAAGAAATCCATGGGACATCCGGGAACAATATGACTGCCCCCTACCGATTTACCATGAGTGGAAGGAGGAGGTTTATCAGAGACTAAGGTATAAGGAAATTTGCCCTTATTTGAGGATCAACTGGGCTGACATAGAGGTCCTCGGGATCAAGGACAAGCTCTACAACCTCCTCTCAAACCTGAGCCTGTTATACCTGGGAGAGGAACCTATTGGCGTGTTCCCGCTCTTTACTTTTAAGTTTCTTAGCACCTTGAGTATTGGTGCGAAGGAAGAGAACATCACGTTCTGGCTATTCAGAAGGGAGCACTCGTTGACTGAGAGCGATGTATACAATCACTTGGGGCTGGAGCAAGGTGGTGAGTCAAGCTTCGACACTTCCCCTCCCAAACTCAAGGAATGGAAATATCTGACCAGGATTAGAGGTTTCAAGTCATCAGCTCTGCTTCAGTTGATCTGCAAGAATGCTTAGCTGGTCTTACACAGGTTTTTAGCTCAAGTGGTGTTTGGCAACTCTGAGCTCAGCAAGATCTATGGGTATGAGCTCCACGCCCTGTACTGTGCCCAAAAGGGAATAAGTTGTAACTTCTACAAGCACATACTTGAAAGATTATGCCAAGTCATGTCATGGAGTAAGAAGTTCATTTTATGCAGCACATTATCACACTTCTAGCAATCTCTGTGTTCACTTTGGAAGAGCAGCAAAGGATGAAGCTGAGCAACATAACCACTTCCAAGAGAAATCAACACTTCATACTTAAAGGAAATTTTGCTTGCATTTTGGGATCCACAAGTAGAGACCTACAAGCGGAAGACATGGGCCCAGTATGACATTGTGAAGAAGCTCGTCCATGTAGATCAACTCACTGTGGATCGTGATGCCAATGAGGATGACGAGGAGGATGAAGAGCATACCATGTTGACACTCGCCCGACAGCTGGAGGCACAACGGCTAGCCCATGAGGCTGCGGATGTTAGAGTCATTGCATTGGCTGCATCCCAGGAGTGACTGTAGTCTCAGTTCACTGTTGCCCTTGACCACCTGCAGTACATGCGGTAGTGGATGGACTAGCACCCACCTTATTCACCTCCTCGTTAGTTAATTTTGTTACCCTTTTTAGAACCTTTTATTCTGCCTCTCGTACTCTGACATTTGTACTGGCTGTTATTGCCGGATAACTCTCCTCCGACTTTAATTTCTTTCGTTACAACTGTTGTTTCTTCTATTGATCGAATTGTGTTTGTCATTGGTAATACTATATTTTGTTGTTTCTTAAATTCCCATGATTCTGAGAAATGTTTGTTTATCCTATGTTATTATCATTTTATTTTTGGTCCTCAATCATGGTATTCATTATGACAACGTAGGTCTTTTAGTGTGCTTTTGATTGAATTGTTTTTAAGACTTTGTTGACCACGGAGGTCATCAAAGTCATTATTTTTCACTGTCATTTTCTTTTCAAAGCTCTTCCCATATTGAGGACAATGTGTCATTCAAGTATAGGGGAGTTCTATGTAGGAATTTTCATGCTTAAGTCTAGATCAAGTTGTTTAGGATAAGTTTTGGCACATTTTTGGCAAATTAGACCCCCCCCCCCCCCCCCCCCTCTCAATTTTTTATTTTTAGTCAAAAGCTAAGGCCCATACCTTTTAAGGATCATATCCTGGGTGTAAAGGCGTAGGAATATGGATTTTCTACACCCTTGATGGGTTAAGCAAACAATCTCCCATTGTAGGGTGAGCATGTGGGGTTGATGTGGGACCTTATAAAAGGATTTGAGCAAAAAGAGGAGATTACCATCTCCAATTTTATTCATGAGGTGCCTATATGTTCCGAATGAGTGAGGTATTTTTCAAGTGGGTGTCTTACGAGAGGATGGGGAACCATTTTTGAATAGTTTGAGTCTAGTGCCATAAAGCCAACCCATTAGTTCTCCTTTGTTTTAACCCCTTTGAACATAGCCATTCTTTGCATATACACGTCTGTCATGCTAAACTACTTTCCAAATTTCTCCCACCTTTGACATCTAGTCCGAGGTTACGCATAGGACTTATCTTAAGGGGTTATTTGTAAAAGAAGTACGGTAAGAGTAGGCTCAATCTGTTGGGTTTGATCGTGGAGGATCCTGGTAGAATAAGGGCCAAATCAAAAAAATGCCAAGGTTTTCCAAATCCAAAATGTTGCCAAGTATGAATAAAGTAAAGTTGTGAAAAGAAAAGAGAGAAAAAAATAAAATAGAGAGAGAAAAGAAAAGTGGAAAAATATCAAAAAAGAGCAAGTTGTGATGTGAATAAGGCAACCAAATAAGAGGCATGCTTGTGTCATGAGGCCATAGGGCTTGGGGATCAATGGGTTGAACGATATTGGAGCTAGGGTGAGCAATTAGACTAGACGAGGGTTAGAGTACTTGAGTAACTTGCACCTCAGATTGGGTGATTTAGCTACTACCCATATTTTTATCCTCACCTAAACATTAACCCCATTACAAACCAGGACAAGGTTTCATTGATCGTAGAACCCATTTCATGTGAGGCGACTCCGAGTGGGAGTCGGATATCTCTTGACCCCGGACATATTCGCTAGTGATAGGAAGTTGACTACTAAAAGAGTGAGCTTAAATGATTTCCTATCCTTAGAGTGGTCAACCCCCTAGCCTCACCCTCTTCGGGTTAGAGCTTGTTTAAACCATCGAGGGTGTATTCCTTGCGTATTCCTATGTTTTGCACCCAGGGGAGTGAACTATTTGGTTGTGGGGTGGTCTTGCAACAAGAAATCAAAATTTTTTGGTGTTCTTTTCGCTAAGGGTGTGCCAACTCTTACTCTACTTGTTTGTGTCTTAGAGTTTTGTTTGAGTCTTTTGCTTGAGCACAAGCAAAGATTCAAGTGTGGGGGTGTGATGAGCGCAAAAAATGCTCACTTTATCACCTCATTTTAGTGCCATTTAGACATATTTTCGAGTCTTTTTACGCCATTCTTAGGTCTATTGCCTAGAATGGTTTCACCTTTTTGTCTTCGTGTCTTTTAGATGAGGATCTTGCAGGAAAGCGAGGATCAAGTGAGAAGAGGCAAGAATTGGAAGAGTTGGGCCGAGAGATAGCTAGCCGAAACCAAGGAACGGCAAAATTTGTACCGGCCGACATCTCTCCTGCAGAAACACGCCAAGCGGCGCACCCCCTGACTGACGGTGGAACAACTTCATCCGAATTTTCCTCAACCCTCTGTGTCCCACCTGACGGTGCCCCCAGCCCGTCGAGTGGCGTTCAAAGAGAATGGAGGTGAGCTTTTCACGAAGAACCTGCCGAACGCCGAAATTGCCTACCGGATGGCGCCCAAGTGGCCAACTGAATTTCACACCCATCGTCGGTGCCCAAGACCCAGAACCGCCTGCCAGCTCAGCTCGTCGGACAGCACAACTTGCAGCGGATGACATTTTTGCCAAATTTTTCTAGGAAGAAATAGATATTTTGAGGACTTTTCAAATATTTTCAACTACTTAAAAACCTTAAGTTTTAGTCCTTTGTCAAGGCTTACAAAATGAGAGGTTGAGGGGGAGACTATAAATGCCCCCCTCAACCTCTCATTTTGTAAGCCTTGACAAAGGACTAAAACTTAAGGTTTTTAAGTAGTTGGAGGAGGAGCTCAAGGGGCAAGGAGTGGATGCTGGGAGAGGATCGAGCGGCTTGTCATCACGATTGAGCATTCTCTATCCCTTCCTTTTAATTCTGCTCTTGTGACATTGTTCCCTTTCATGCATTATTGTTTTAATTAAATGATAATGTGTGAGTAGTTTTCTTTTGGGTCGGGTGCCTTAGTGTTTCCGAAATGCTTGGTTTTGAATTGGTTTAACCTTTAGAGCGTGTAACAGTTAGTGGCGTAATGCGTTGGGTAACGGACCTCCGTTGGAACCTAGGGGTGAGTAGCACTAGTAACGACCTAGAGTCCTTCCCAATCGATTGTAGCCTAATCCAAAGTACTTAGCCGCGAAGAGGAGCGTGGAAAGGCCTAACTGCTAGATTATACATTACTCGATGGACTTAGCCGTGAAAATGGACTTTGCCGTGAATGGTAGTGTGTAGTTGGCCCAACGGTGGTGCATTAATGAGTGAGGTTTAGGAGGGCAAGAGTGGTAGTCTCGACACCTAGGTGAGATTGACAACTTACCAACATTGGGTGTGAGTGACGTTCTCGCCAGGACCCCCTTAATACCTTCTTTGTGGCATGAAGGACTTAGCCGTGAAGCGTCATGCCTTAGTTTATCTATGCCCACCACGGACATAAAATCCCAAGAGAGACCAAGCACGTAGTTTATCTATGCCTTAGTTTCATTGCTTGCTTTACAAAAACCTTTCATAAAATACTAATCAACCTAATCTTAATTACATCTCACTCGGGATGTCTTGAATCCGCTTCCTGTGGTTCAACATGACACCCGTACTCCCTATTATTGCAAGGTGGACCTAAAAATTCACTCTTCACAGGCCAAACCAAGTCTCTGGTCATCTTATCCGACAAACTCTGACCAACTTTTTCGGCCAAAAAAATCCCAACCCTTAAAAAATAGTATTCTCGGCCAATATCTTTTGCATAATTTAATCCTTCATCTCCTACAGGAAGAACCCAACTCAAATAATCTCCAGAACCCAACGAAGAGGGCTTTAATCATATGGAGCAATTAATGTGAATTCTGGGTTGAAATTGACGTCGTCCTCTTCCTCGATGTCATCCTCTTCCTTGAATTCTGGGTTGAAATCGATGTCGTCCTGCCTCGTCCTTGACGTCATCTTCGGCAGCCTTGAAATTGAAGGTCGAGGAGTTCTGGCTACAAAACCGATGGTGACATGGGTGAGGTTGAGAGATTTGTTCCCACGTCCCCTAGCCCTCTCTGTTGTTGTGTCCTCCTCTTCCTCTGTTGGCGATGGGGGAAGGAGGGAGAGGGAGTGGTCGTTGTTGGGAATTGGTGTCGCCCAGCTCCAACGAGGTTGAGAGCTTGCGGTTCAAAAGAGGAAGGAGAGCAGCTCGCGGTTGGACCTCCATCTTCTTCTTTTTCGCAGGCGACCGGGGACGACTTCGGTTTAGTTTCCTCGGAGGGAAAAAGTATTATTAATTGATTAATTACAAGGATATTTAATTAATTTCACTGACAAAAATGAAAATAATGAATGGATGATGCCAGCGAGAGATTAGAGAGTATAATAAAATCAAATACGGAAAATGATGGTAATTTATGGATGCGAGAGGTAAGGTGACGCAACACCAGGGATCTGATGGTAATTTACCAAAAAAAATAAATTAAGTGAGTTGAGCTTGAGTTTGAGATAGTAACGGTTTTAAATGCTTATTACCTTTCAAACACCTACCCACTCGAAAATAGAATAGTCGTCAATAGATATCAAAGAGTTATATAAAAAAAAGTCAGATTATTATTTCTTTATCATGAAAAGTCTAAAAGACAACTCTTATCAGTCCGTATAAAATTTCTAGTTCACCATTGAATAAGTCAACATGTTATGATAATTTCTTTCAAAATTGTAACAAAATATCTGGAGAGTTGCAGATGAGAACAAGATCAACATTTGAGATGATTCAGGATTCCAGGCCTGTTGTAAAACATAATTCATTCAACAAAACCATCCAATGCCACTGAGATTGTAGTATCTGATTCACTTTTGGTTGATGTTAATGTCTGGGATCCCACAACTCTTGAGAAACTTTTCACCGAACAAGAATCATCTGTCACAAGGAGGATTAATCCAAGAAGAGGACTTGCACATGACAAACTCATATGGTCATATGCAAAGAAATGAGAGTATTCTGTTAAATTAGGTTATAAAATCTTAATAACCCCTCTAATTCTTCTTTCTCTGCTTTTTGGAAATGAATTTAAAAGCTGGATATGCTTTCCAAAGTTAGAGTCTTTATCCCTTCCTACTGCTGCAAACCTGCATAGAAGAACAATCATTGACAACTTATCTGGTTTAAACAACCATGTTGAAACTGAAGATGTGGTGCACGCTTTGTTGCTCTGCCCTCATACTAGACGGATTTGGCTTCTATCCCCCTAGGATTTGGAACCTCAGAAGCTCTTCTGCAAAGTTTCAGAGAATGGCTCCTACATCAAATGTAGAATCTTAAAAAAGTTGACCAAACATCACTAATACAGCAGATTGGCTTCATCTGCTGGCAGATTTAGTTGTCAAGGAATTTGTTCCATTTCGAGGGAGAAACTCCTGGCCCAGCAACCACAACTAGGAGGCAAACATAAAGATAATGGAGTTCTCCAATCTGCGAGGGCCTCCATTCCAGTCTGTTGTTGGTGTCTCTAAATGTTGGCGCCCTCCAGTCTTGGATACACTCAAACTAAATGTCGATACCTCGTGGACTTCATGCACTGAGCTTGTTGGCATTGTAGTTGCTGTGAGGGACCATCTGGGCTACCTAGTGGCGGTCATGACTTCTACTCTGAAGATAAACATGACAAGCTGAGTTACATGTAATAAGTGAAGCTGTAGAATTTCTGTAGCAAGTTACAAACTTATCAGGAGCATTCTCGAGTCCGATTGTAAGATTTTTGTGAACTTTCTCAACAATTCATCCTCCATAATAGATTGGCACATCAAATTATTAGTATTGGAAGTCCAAATAAAGCTTTATAATTTTCTTCTATATAAAATTGTACATATTCCTCGAATTCTCAATCGAGTGGTGGATTGGCTTGCAAAAGCATCTATAATAGGAACTATTTTGAGGGATGTGATCAAATCATCTCCTCGTGAGCTACAAAAGTTCATTTTGTATGGCTCTAATTATAATATAAGTACTAAGTTTTAACCTTTAAAAAAAATGAAAACATGGTACTCGAGGCAATCTTAATCCGGAGAGAGCTATGTTAGAAAATCAAGGAAAGAATAATACAAACAACAACACAAGTGATAACGTGGTTTGGCCAATCGCCTATGTCCACGAAGAGAAGTAGATTTTTTATTGATGAGTTCTCGAGCCACAAAGTTATACAACCTAGGATAACATGCCCTCATATATATAGACAAACCCTAGCAAGCCATGGAACCTATCTAGGTCATCTAAGAGTCCAAAATAAGAATCCGAGCAAAACCAAAACTTTTTGCTGCGTTAGCTAGTGGGGCTGTGGGTCTTCAGCTCCCTTACATTCTGTTTGTACCCCCTAGCTTCTACTAGGTCCCTAGTGGCTACTAGGCCCTCCTTATTTTTGAGCTACTTCCCAAAAATCTCCACAGTGTCGAGAAATCATCCATTAAAAGAACCATGAAGCTCCACTCAAACTTCAACAATTTTTGCCTTGATGTGACACCTCCCTATATAGAAACGCGAAGTTCTTCGAAACCAAACTGAATCCACTGACTCCGCCTTGAATCTTAGACCCTTCTGTCCTCATCAATACCATCCTCCCTTCTCTCCACCTTTGTTTAATCACTTTTAGGCATCCTTCAAACTTGAGCACCTCCCAAGCTTGCTTGATGCATTCCCTCTAACCTCTATTGAACTCCAACATGCTAGTTCCCTTGCTAAAATAACCTTATGACCACAATAGACACTCCTTTTTTTTCACAGTCACGCTCATACTTTGCAACCTCAAACTGCTTCCCTGTTGGACCTTTTTCCTTTTTCCTTGAACCAATGCTATAAGTCACAGTATACACTGGGCAGCCTTTTGTTCCACCTAGTAGAACCCTTGACATGTCACAAACTCTACTACTCACCCTTGAGTGAGATAAAATCTGATTTGCCCGTGGTATTCCCAACAGTTTTGCATTTCCAATTTCAAACCTTACCAACACCTTTGTTTTGTAGCTATTTTTGGACAACCATAGCTCCTTGCTAACCTTGTCCCCAGAATCCCCAATCCAAGAATAATTTTGGCTGTACTCAAACTAATCATGTCAAGACCTCACTCCTTCATATGATCCAACCTCATACACCAAGAACTTTTTCTTACACCATTGGACCCCAATGATGTGACTCCACCTACAACAGTGCTCCTCACTAACCTGTAGGTATTTCTTGTATCCCTTTCACTCTTCATCACCACCGCAACATCCTTCTCTACTTTTATTATACCACATTCAATCTTATAGTCATACCCACTATAATCCAAGGCTTCTAATAAGATCATAAGTATCCATATGTCCCTTATTCTAGCAATTCTACAAGTAGATCCATTTACCATAGTAACCAGGATGCTTCAGACTTGATAAGACAGAAAGATAGTCAACCATCTGACCTGTCCAAATCTGTAGATATATTCATTGATGTCGATCCCTTTTCTCTATGGTCCTAGTTCTTCCTGGACAATTGTTCTTCATGTGCTCCTTTTCTCCGCACTTGAAGTAATTTCCATTGAACCTCCTTGACCCCGACATGGATTCTCTTCCATCTCTACGATCATGATCTCCCCTCACAACTAGCCCTTCTCCTCGTTCATGGCAAACCTTCTTTCTTTTATGAAATGCCAATAGAGTACCTGTGATATCCTCCAACACGAGAGACTCCTTCCTCTAAGTTAGAGTTATAACCAAACTCTCGTAGGCATCTGGCAAGGAATTCAGTAGCAATAATGTATTGTCCTTATCCTCGAACTTCACATAAATCTTATTCAAATCACTCACCAATTGATTGAAACTATTGATGTTTATCTGAGCCCTCCATCATCTTAAACTCGTACAAGCTTTGCTTAAGATAAAGCTTATTCGATAACAACTTCGACATATACCTTTGCTCCAACTTTTTCTAAGCCATAACTGGTAATTCTTCATCAATGACATGATACACCACATCATCTGCCAAGCATAAGCAAACCGTCGCCAGCGCCTTAGCCTCCAACTCTTTTCACTCTTGCTCCTTTATCTTCTCAGGCTTCTTTTCTGAGATCGCGTTGACCATTTATTGTTGTACTAGCAGTACCTTGACACGTCTTTGATGTAACCCAAAATTTGAACATCCATCGAACTTCACCAAGCCAAATTCGTGTCAATACCTGCCATCCTCTTCCTTAGCTCTGATACCACTTGTTAAAAAATCAAGAAAATAATAACGCAAACAACGACACAAGAGATAACGCAGTTCGGCAAAATGCCTACGACGTTCACGGAGGGAAGAAAATCTTTTATTGATGAGTTTCTGAGCCACAAATCCATACAACCTAGGGTAACATTCTCTCATATATATATATATATAGACAACCCATAGCAAACCACGGAACCTATCTAGGGCATCTAAAAGTCCAAAATAATAGTCCGAGTAAAATAGTAAACTTTCTATCGCGTTACCTAGCGGGCATGAGGTCCCTAGCGGGCGCTGGATTTTCAGCTCCCATACATTCTTTTTGCACCCCTTAATGCTAGGTCTCTAGCGGCCGCTGGGCCCTCCTGATTTGGAGCCACTTCCCAACAAGCTGAAAAGGAACAGATAGAGAAACTTTGAAAATCAAGGAGCATACTATCAATCTCACCAAACGTCCGTACTATTTGTGTAATTTACCAATAAACAAAACCAAACGCGAAACGCCCCGGGCAGGACTCGATCCTTTCCTCCCTAGACTAGTTGGCTCTCTCTCTCTCTCTTCCCCCCCCCCCCCCCCCCCCAAACACGTCGCTCCTTGCCAATACCATTCCCCTTCTCGTAATAGTTGAAAGTTGAGCATTGACGTTCTTTGCTTCCGTTGACTCTTTCTCTGTTGTTTGTCGATTAGGGTGACATTTCAAGATCACTAGTAGAGGTCGAACTTCGTTAAGGCAATCGAGTTGGATCCTTATCAAAGGGCTAGAAGGTTTGGTTCCCCCTTCTCACCTGTATTACCTTGGTAGGAACTTGTTTTATTCATCTTTGTTTAAGAAAGTTTTGAAGTGGAGGACTCACTTCGGATGCGTGACCGTAATGTGATTAGATGTTGTTCAAAATCTTAATGATACAGAGGGGTCTATCTATCTATCTATATGGTGCTTTCTTTGTGAATCTAAATTGTACGGAGTTGACGAGGCATGAAACCGATTAACTGAGGTGAGTCAATCAATGGTGTGAGCTAAAGAGATGCATATACTGGTGTAGCTGCATATTGTTCAATCATTCTTGGTGGGGAAATGTTGAACAACATTTATTAGCACCTAGCAGCAATGGGAGCCAAAGAGACATTCAAAAAGTGCTTTACTAGTTTGGACATTATTATTCCATTGGAAAAAGATACACTAGATAGGTGATTAATTGATGATTCGGGTTTCAAGAGATCCACGACCGATCATGCGACAACGTGCTTAAAGATGGAGGTGATCCAGAAACGGTGCAAACTGAAACTACAACTTGTTCATTTGTGCAGGAGCAAGTCCTATGGGACTAAGCATTCTTCTGCTTACTCTCGTTCCTACTACTTGCAAACTACTTCTCTCTGTTGATTGTTGCAGCATTTTCAAGCGGCCGGGAAAACGAGTAATTTTACTCTTCTCTGTATGCTGGCGGCCTGTATTACGAATCCGGGGTTTGAATGAGAGCAGCTCACTGCTAAAATGCTTCCTTGTATGATCTCTGTCTTGCAATTTGAAACTATTTTTCATCCACAGATTAAATTAAATGAAGCCAAGTTTCACATAACTGCCTCGTGCAGGTCGGTCTCCTTACGAAGAAAGGTAAGGTATTAACTTCCCAAAACCTTTTTGGTAGACTACAGCAGAGCTATTCTGTATCATCATTTAATGCCGTTCTTCCAAATTCAGGTCCGACGATTATACGCCACCGTTGCGAAAGTTCACCGTCTTTGCCGCGACTGGACAACTTGACTGAAATGCACTGATAAGATAGTGTGGCAGATGAAAGATGCAGCTTTGCTTGGTTTAATCTGGATGTTCATCAATATCGACCAAAAAAAAATCCCAAAATCAGTTAAATTGCTACTGAGGTAAGTCAAAAAATCAGATCAGAGCTGACTTTAGATGGTATTTTTAATAATATTATTATTGACTTGCTACTTCTCCGTTTACTTTTGAATTTGCTTCTTCATTTTTGTAGCTCCTGGGAAGACACTGGAATATATAGCATTTAGGATCCTGAGCCCATTGCTATTGGCAAAATCTGCAATGTCACATCTTAGCATGTTTAACTTATGAAGTATATAGCCTACTTCTTGATGCCCTTCCCGTCCGTCCATCCGTCCGTCGTGTCGGATGTCATGGATGCATTTCTTAAAGATTGCATGTACTTCATGATCTTCAGAGTGCCTGATAATTCTATGTTTATCTTGTCTCTGCTCACGAGTTCTTGTGAACTAACCAACAAGATCGTTTATCTTATCAATAATAATCTCACAAAACAACTCTATCCCAATAGAGCAACTGAGTACAACCATAAAGAATTTAGTTCTGATTGTTCAAAGCAAAAATGAGCTTAATTGCCAAAATCTGAACTCAGTCTCTGTCAGAGTGTTTGCTGTGTTTGGTAATTCGTTTTCCCGGAATTTATAGGCACTTTTCTTCCTCTTGTTAAAAGAAAGCATCATTCCAGGAATATGCTTCTGTTCTGGTTTCTGAACATGTATTTGTTTGGATACAAAAGGTGGGGAAAGTAAGTGATATTCATATTATTTGGGTAAGGAAAAATGTGTTCACATTAGTCGTGGTCATCCCCTAGTTACGAGTATGGTAGGGTTGTTTACAAGTGTTGAAAATTCATCATTCCATAGTCTGAAAGTTTTGGGTTGAGTACGAAGATTCTAACATGGTACATATTAACCCCGTGGTCCGTTTTTGTCTTCACACTCGGGAATGTTTTCCCTCAATTTTTCATTCCACACTTTCCCTCCTTAATCCAAACACTTTAAAAGTCACTCTCTCCTATTTTCCCTTCTACATTTCCTTTCCGCCCACATTCCACCCTTCCCATTTAAGGATCCTTTATGGGCTAAAAAACAATGGATACGTTTCTGAGGTGTCCCCAAATCCGCAACTTGTAGATTTCAACAACAGATAAGCTCTTTAGCTGATATAGCTCAGGAGCCTTGTTTGACCTTCTCAGGATATTCCATTATCGCCACAGTTGGTACCTTCATGATCAATCCTAAATGATCCTTTTGATGCTGTATGCAGCTTTATCATCCATTATCCCAAATCAATCGATATAGTCGAACTCTTCCGGGTCCTATTTTATGAGATAATTTTTCTTCCAATGATATTTTTCTATTCATAATGTTAAACCCAAAATTTATTTAAGTAAATTCAAATCAAAAATCAAATCAAAACTATCTTAGGTCTATATCATGTAGAACTAAATTGGATGGGACCGACTTTGAACAAGATATAAGCATACCTGATAACACTCTAATTTGGAAGAAGTTTTTTTTTTGTCCTGTTTCCCTCTGCTCATTAGATAATGAATATTTTATAGGTGAATAAATATTTTATCAGTCTCGATAATAACAATATTACATTTTGAATATACAAAGAAAAATACATCAACAGTTCAAATTAAAATTATTAGAGGATGATAATTGAGTCTACAACCGGAGAGAACATGTGAAATTTCTTAAAATGCAGTATTTAATTGAATAAGCTTCATAATTTGAATGTTTCAAAAAAAAACCTTAAAGACTAAGACAAAAGGAGCCGTGCACGACAAATAATATATAGGAAATTTTCGCAGGCAATTATTATCGGAGGTTTGGTTTGGTGGGTAACATAAGCATCAGCTAAAAGTTTATGGTATATGCTAAAAATAATAATGATCAAGGTTGGAGCAAATAATAAAGGCGAGTACTATGGAATCATATAGACCCAATTTCAGCATATTCTGGGACTTCAGTACCAAAAGTGGGATATTCTGAATGGTGATTCGGTAATTCGTAGACGCCGCCATGCCCAAACATCAATTTTTGAGCTGTACCCTTAACTGCCCACCTCCAATGTTGATTTACCGAGTCACCACAGACCAGCCGTACATCAAGCCTAATTTGAATCAGTAGAATTTTTAGAAGAGAAGACTTCGTTAACAAGTATTTAAGATTGTTGTATTTTAAATACTAAAACTTGACACTTATAACAATTTTTTCTTATCGGGAAAAAATAATTTAGCCACCTGTTAGAAACGTGAAATCCTTTATGTCCAAGCTGGTCAATCATATTATATTTCCGCCAAGAGAGGAATGCTCAGCTAATTAAATATCTCATAAATAAACGGATTTCTTTTGAGTAAATTACCTCCTAGTCTCTGGTGTTTGGTCATCCTTCCTTTTGGGTTCCCATATTTTTTAAAATAATTTTATCGTTCTCCCATCTTTGATTTTAGAAACTCTCGGGTCCTTGGTGCCAGAATATGTCATTTTCTGAAATATGTCTTTATCTCCAGTGAATCCCCACTTGAAAAGATCAAAATGCTCTTTCCACTTAAAAAACAAAAAACTTTCTCTCGTTTTACCTTCACCTCCTTCTTCCTCCCAAATCAAACTAATTACTAAAAAAAATTCAGAAATCAAAAAATTCCCAAATCAAGGTTGCCCTCTTCCTCGGAGGAACGTTCAAGATGGAAATTAAACAACAAAAAATTAACAAATTAATCAAAAACAAAACAACTCTATTAAAAATTTGCATAAACCGGTTGAGCTCAACAAAAAATTGCACAAAACACCTTCCTCGGAGGGATGATGGCACTCTTCCCTTCCCAACAGACATGACGGTTGAGCTCGATGAGGAACAGAGCGGCTGCCTTGTGTTAGGGCCGACGAGTGGAGGGCGGTGGCTTGCTAGAGCTGTGCGAGAGGGCGATACGGTCAATGTCAATTTTTCTCCGGCAAGAAATCGGCCACCAGTGTTCTCATCATCCTCAAAGGCCCATCTGTTGTGTGAATTTCTCCGGCAAGAAATCGGCCACCTGTCGGCGCACCTCCTGCTCGCCAGCTCTTCTGCGACGACCTACCATCTTCACCGCCCTCCTGCTCGCCAAGCCTCGCCGCAGGGAGGAGCTCCCGGATCAGGGAAGCCGAGATGGAGGGCCGGAGTCGGGCCGGCTCAAGTGTGATGGCCAGGGGACGAGTTCGTCCCGAGGAAGAAGATGAAGATGAAGTGGATTTGAGTTCGGCAAGAAACTGGCCACCAGCATTTTCAAGTTTAGGGTTTCTAATTTACATTTCTAATTCGAATTAAAAATTTTAAAATTAGAGTTTTTCAAGTTTTGAATTTTTTGTAATTTTGATTCTAAAAAAATAGATTTGAGTTTGTTTTTGGTTGAATGGGAGGAAGATGAAGTGGAAGGTAGAAGAAGAAGGAGAAGGGATAAAGAAAGAGGACTTTATATTTTTTAGCTTGGGAGAATTTTGATCTTTTCAAGTGGGGGTTCGCCGGAGAATATGGAATATTCTGGCACCAGGGACCCGAGAGTTTCTAAAACCAAAGACGGGAGACGGTAAAATCATTTTTGAAAATGCAGGGACCCGAGGGGGAGGATGACCAAAATACCAGTGACTGGGGATAATTTATCCACTTTTTAATACTGTACATATTAAATATTTTTTACGTTTTTATCTAAAAGTGCATCGTAAAAATATGGTTATATATTGGTAGAAAATAAGTATATATGATATCTATTTACTGAATTTAGTACATGCATATCCCAAAATTACTCTCGGATATAACCAGATTAATTTACTTGAGAAGGGAAGGGTATTATTAATATTTCTCTCTCTCTATATATATATATATATATATATATATATATATATATTTTAGATGCACCCAACATTATTATATGAACCCCACCAAAAAGAAATAGTATTATTGGAATATACCCTTATTAATGCCCAATCATATTCCTTGCAAGTTCACGAAAACACAAAGAGACTCGTGTCCTGTAATAGTAAACCTTGTAACATATATATTAAAAAAACCATCTTCTTAATTACAAGTTTCGCCTTCGTTCATAATTAGTTCCTTACGGCACAAACAACCAACTGACTGCCCAAGTACTCTTCTCCTCCCTTCCTTATCAATAATCCTCCATCTCCAACTCTCTCTCTCTCTCTCCTTCCCTTCACGCTTCTCCATCGCTACCTTGTAAACAACAATATCAGTTAGTTTGTTTCCTATAAGGCAAGGGATCTCGGTGGGGTATATATAGTAAGTAGTACATGATCATCAAGTACAGCAAGCAAGCAAGCAATGGAGGAAGCAGCATCAGCCATGGAGCCGCTCAT
The DNA here is from genome assembly GCA_963995505.1 of Hypericum androsaemum. Taxonomy (NCBI): domain Eukaryota; kingdom Viridiplantae; phylum Streptophyta; class Magnoliopsida; order Malpighiales; family Hypericaceae; genus Hypericum; species Hypericum androsaemum. The sequence goes on from OZ023190.1 coordinate 11,814,165, forward strand.
CAGCAGCCAGGCGAATGGAAGCAGCGAGGAGGATCGCGGAGGAGGAGGGTCGTATTCGTTGAGGCAGTTCCCGGAACTGGATTGGATCTTCGACGAGTTGCCTAAGGCTACCGTTGTCTCTGTTTCCAGGCCGGACACTGGAGATATCAGCCCCATGCTCCTCTCCTACTCTATAGAGTTACAGTACAAACAGGCAAGCACCCTATATTCTGCCTCTCTACTTTTATTTGTTGGGTTTTTTTTTTTTTTTTGCCATGGAATTATTCTAAAGTGGGTCCAATCCAACTGCTAAAGTTATATCATAAAAGGGCAGTTGGTTGGAATCTCTAGCTTAATTAATTTGAAGTTGTCTTGTAAGACATGTGATTAATTAATTATTGCAGATACAAACTTATTGTCTGGTTTATCTCTAAAGAGCTGCAATTATTAAGCTCTTAAGTATCATTATTTGGTGTCTAATCTCTTAATCAAATGTACAAAATTGTCACAGTGACATTTTGCTTCTGTTGGCAGTTCAAGTGGCGATTGCAGAAGAAAGCTTCCCAAGTTCTGTATTTACATTTTGCTCTTAGGAAACGTGTGATTGTTGAGGAACTGCACGAGAAGCAAGAGCAGGTAATTCCTCCAAGCTGCCCAATTGTACATTCCGGAGACCGGATTTTGATTGTTTGTGGGTGCCATTGTAAGGTTAGAGAATGGCTTCAAAGCCTAGGAATAGGAGAACACGTCACGGTTGTGCAAGATGTTGATGAACCTGACGACGGCGCGGTTCCTGTACATCATCACGAAGAAAGTGTCCGAAAAAGGTACATGCTAGTGATCTATGTAACAACTTCTGTTACGACAGGATCGCGAATTGTTCCGACAGAGGTTTGTTGTTCTGCAGATACGTACCGTCCCGTGCAGCGTTGGAGATTATTCGTCCTACACTTGGAGGCCAGCAAGCCATCTCAGACAGAGCAAAAGTGGCAATGCAGAATTACATAAATCATTTCCTAGGAAACATGGGCATTGTGAACTCTAGGGAGGTGAGCAGAAGAAGAGTTTAGTCGTATCGATTTCGATTATGAGCTGAAACACTAATTTGGTTGTTCATTTATAGGTGTGCAAGTTTCTGGAGGTCTCCAAGTTTTCGTTTTCGAGGGAATATGGTCCAAAGCTGAAAGAAGGGTACGTGATGGTGAAGCATCTTTCGAAAATCGCCCGAGCTGATGATCGGATAAGCTGTTGTCCGTGCCAGTACTTGTTCGATTGTTTTGATAATAGTTGGCAAAAGGTTAATGCCCTTTTGCACCTAGTCACTCAGTTTCGTGTCCTCTCTGTTGGAATCTGAATAGCCACATTCATGTTATCTGTTACAGGTGTGGGCTGTGTTAAAGCCCGGGTTCTTGGCCTTGTTGGAGGATCCTTTTGGGGCTGAGATTTTAGATATCGTCGTCTTCGACGTTTTACCAACCTCGGATGGAGGTAAAGGATCTCGAACATGTCTGGCTGACCAGATGAAGGAGCAGAATCCGCTGCGCTGTACATTCGCGGTGAGTGCATCGTATGAGACATTGGTTCAATGTTAGTTCAATGTTAGTATCTCTGGATAAACAATAACTGTTGTGGAACCTGAGAAGGTTTCTTCTGGAAGTCGAAGCATACGAATGCGAACCTCGAGTGTTGCCAAAGTAAAGGGATGGATTTCTGCAATTAATGATGCTGGTTTACGGCCTCTTGATGGCTGGTGTCATCCTCACCGGTATGGTTCCTTTGCTCCTCAAAGAGGTCTAACAGATGACGGGAGTCAAGCTCAATGGTTCGTGGACGGGGAAGCAGCCTTCGAAGCGATTGCTTCTGCAATAGACAATGCCAAATCAGAGGTTTGTTTCTTGGTGAAATAGACAGACAGAGTGGTTCTGCAATTGCCTGATGAGTTGATGGTCTAAATCTTTCGTACAGATATTCATTACTGGTTGGTGGCTTTGCCCCGAAGTGTATCTAAGACGGCCTTTCGAGCGTCATCCAGGCTCCCGGCTCGAATCATTGCTGGAAAACAAAGCTAAGCAAGGTGTTCAGGTGCATATAACAGCAAGATAGATGATTTATGTGCGAATATTCTTGCGTTCGACTTCGAAACTAAATTGTTTTGCAGATATATATCCTTCTCTACAAGGAAATGTCTATCGCATTGAAGATCAATAGTCAGTACAGCAAGAAAAGGCTGCAGAACATCCATGAAAATGTCAGAGTACTTCGCCATCCGGACCATCTCTCGACGGGTGTCTACTTGTGGTAGGTGGTTTTCGAGGACTTCGGACCGTATGCTCATCATCTGATTCACATCTTGGAACTGGAACCTGATCACTTTGCTCATGATCAGAGGCTTCCTTGTGTAGGTTCGCTCATTGTTTACTTATTCCAAGTGCAGGTCGCACCACGAGAAACTTGTGATCATTGACTACCGGATTTGCTTCATTGGAGGATTGGATCTATGCTTCGGCCGTTACGATACTCCTGAACACAGTGTTGCCGATTCTCCCCCGCATCTCTGGCCGGGAAAAGATTACTACAATCCGAGGTTCTGTATATCTTGGTCCAATACATATACAAACTCTTGTTCGCCATGTTCAGATAATGACTCGGTCTTTGCAGGGAGTCCGAACCGAATTCTTGGGAGGACGCAATGAAAGATGAATTGAACCGCGGGACGCATCCTCGTATGCCGTGGCACGATGTGCATTGTGCTCTCTGGGGACCGCCGTGCCGTGACGTTGCCAGACACTTTGTTCAACGCTGGAACCATGCCAAGGTTACCTTTCATAAACTATAAGCCATCTATCTATCTTTGGACTGATAGTAATTGCTCTGAAGTTTCTGACAAAGCCTAACTTGTATATATTAGAGAAGTAAAGCTCCAAATGAGCAAGCAATTCCTCTGCTGATGCCTCATCATCACATGGTCCTGCCTCATTACATGGGAAGGAGTAAAGAGATAGACATTGAGAATAAGAAGATAGAAGAATCAGAAAAGGAGGAGATTGACAGAAAGAGCTCCTTCTCTTTGCCATCCCCAATGCAAGATATCCCGTTGCTTTTACCTCAAGAATCCGACGCCAAGTTTTCTGATTGTCTTGATCAGAAGCTGACAGTTCAAAAAAAGAGCAATGTTGCAATGTTGCAATGTTCCTTCTCCTTCCAGAAGTCCGGTGCTGCTGCAGATACGCAGACGGATGAGATTCTCGATGGCCTTGATGCTCGGAGCGAGTTGCAGTCATCGAACGAATGGTCAGAAGCATCAGAAGAAGATAATCCTGACAGTTCCTCTGGTGACTATGGACAAGTTGGGCCGTGTTGTGCTTGCAATTGTCAGGTAAATCTTCTCTTCCGCTCCTCGCTTGAAACCCGAGGCTTCCTTGTGTGGTATTGAATTCTTATCTGATGCATATAGGTCATCAGAAGTGTGAGCCATTGGTCTGCAGGGACTAGCCAACTTGAAGAGAGCATACATGATGCTTATTGCTCCCTCATTGAGAAAGCAGAACATTTCATCTACATAGAGGTACTGACCTCTCCCTCATTGACATTAACGACATAAATGCGGCTTTCTTGATAGAGAATCTTTTGCAGAACCAATTTTTCATATCTGGACTCTATGGAGATGACACTATACAGAATCGCGTCTTGGATGCGTTGTACAAGCGTATCTTGCAAGCACACAAAGAACAAAAGCGCTTTCGGGTTATCGTTGTCCTGCCACTCCTGCCAGGCTTCCAGGGAGGCCTGGATGATGGTGGAGCAGCAACAGTCAGGGCCATAATGCATTGGCAGTACCGTACAATCTCCAGAGAGAGAACATCAATACTGCACCATCTTAATGCATCACTCGGCCCGAAAACAATCGACTACATCTCTTTTTACGGGTTAAGGACTTATGGTAGGCTTCAGGGAGGTGGCCCAGTGGCCACAAGTCAGGTACTGTCTCACATTACCTTCCCTAGATTGACCATGTTTCCCTCTCATTTCTCACATTATTCCTACAGGTTTACGTGCACAGCAAAGTCATGATAGTCGATGATCGTATTTCGCTGATTGGATCGTCCAATATCAACGACAGAAGTTTGCTTGGATCAAGAGATTCCGAGGTATCATATGTTCAGTTTTACTTTGCTTCTTGTCCGAAAACTTGACGAATGTTACTTCTTCAGATTGGTGTTGTGATCGAGGATAAAGAATTCGTCGAGTCATCTATGGATGGAGAGCCCTGGAAAGCTGGAAAATTCGCACATAGTCTGCGATGCTCGCTGTGGTCGGAGCACCTTAATCTTCATCCCGAAGAGGTTAGAGCTGCTTCGAAATGAAACAGAAACCTATCAGAACCGTTCGAGTCAGAACTAACTATACATAATCAACCCTCCATTCAATGCAGAGTAATAAGATCACTGATCCTATAACAGAGGCAACATACAAAGATTTATGGTTGGCAACTGCAAAGGTGAGGAAACTCTTTCCTATTACATATCCTCTTGTATCTGCCTCCTCTAACACCTCTATGACTTGTGTCGGAACGGTATCCAACAGGAGAACACGAAGATTTACGACGACATTTTCGGTTGCCTCCCCAACGATCAAATCCACTCGAGGTATAGTGGGAGAGAACACAATTGCTTCTCCGTAGTATTTGATTTGATCTTTGTGTGATAACAACCCCGCGAGCTGCGACGTAATGCAGAGCTGCCCTGAGACAACATGTGAACCATTGGAAGGAGAAACTTGGCCATGTTACCATTGATCTAGGCATAGCTCCGGAGGAGATCGAGTGTAATGAAGATGGAGAAGCTAATAAGATGATGGAGCCAATGGAAAGACTCGAATCGCTAAGAGGCCACCTTGTTTGCTTTCCACTTGAGTTCATGCGTCAAGAAGATTTAAGGCCAATGATCAACGAGGGCGAGTTCTACGCTTCTCCTCAAGTATTCCATTGACTTGTCATTTATCTTAGGTAGTAGGATTAGATTAAGATTATAGGCTCTAAAGTAGCACTAACACACTAACAGGAAGTCTAGAATTCAAACCGAGCAACGTGGGAAGCGGGCTTTCCAGGCGGCTTGGAATCTTGAATTGCCACATTGGTAATCGCTGTACAGAAAACGAAGATCTTCCATTTATGTATATACTACTTCAGCTGCTCTGCAATATGATATTATATGTACGAACATCAGGGGCAGTCAGTAAAATGAAGTCCCGCTGTACCGAATATGCATATTCGGTACAGAAGGCCCCCTACGAAATGGAGGACCTGTAGACAGTGGCATAGAACTCGTTATTCGGGAATGATAAAATCAATCGGAGGAAAAGGAAACAAGCCAAGCACATCCGAAAGGAAATTAGAACTTTGAAAAAGGCAATGAAAATTAGAGTTGCCCGATTAAATAGCCAGCCTAATGGGTCCATCAATTGACCCATTATATGCTATAATAACGACCGTGGTCCAAGCTAGCTAAAATAGTTCTTTATACTAAGAATTGGATAGGGGCCGCGCGAACGCAGGCCCACGCTGCCACAAATTACGACGTAGGCTCTCCCACTTTGGGGAGACCTTAAGCCTGCGCCCCTCCAAAGTGCAATAGAGGTCACAGGCCTAGGCCATGGGCCTTCTTGATCGACCATCGACCCCGTCCAGGTAAGTATTTTAAAAGGTTGCCAGGGCATTCCATTATATACCTTTTCTCCGCATGTCTCTTGCTGCGTGTTCCGATGTGGTACAACTCTATTACACAGCCTTGTTCTTTTTGGGCCTTACGACCATTTCTCCAAAAGCCCCGTGCATGTTTACTCGTTTTAATTAGCAGCACGGACTCCGTTGGGCCTCTCATCTTCCTTGGACCAATTTTGGTACTAATTCCATTTTGTTTCTGTTTTCATCTAGCTTGAACATCCTCCTGTCCGACTTTAAGCGTTTTTTACTAGATAATAAACTTGTTTGTGGGAAAACAATATATAACGAATAAAATAAAATGAAAAGAGAAGAGAAGAGTGATCATGAAAAAAATGATTAATTAGGTAATGTCTATGTGGTAACAAAGTAATATAATAAAGGAAAAATTACGCTCAGGTCTCTGTAGTTTGACGTCCCTCCCTCTGGGGTCCCTGCATTTCCGAAATCGTTCCCGAAGTTTGGTTTTATCAACTCTCGGGTCCCTGACGGCTCTTTTTTTCATTTTTGGTCATAGAAATGACCAAAATACCCTTAAACAAAAAAATAAAAAAATACCAAGATGGAAAATTGGATTTTTGTCTAACAAAAGCAATCAACTATCAGATTTTCGTCTCTAATCATCTCATCGCTTCACCGTTAAGGGGTTTGTATTCGAGGCCGTTCATGTCAGCAACCAGAAGAAGCGGCAGTGGCTGGTATGAGTACGACCATGTTCGATGATGCTCCACGGCAACCCTATTGTCTCCGACCTCTACGTCACCGGGATCCACGGGGGGTGAGGTGCCTCAGCGGGGATAACAAGTATGAGGGCGAGAAGGGTAAGAGCGATAACGGCAGAGATTCTAGTGTCTCCACGGTGGCGCCTCCAAAGTCGGCGGAGGAGGAGCGAGGCCGGAGGCGGGAGGAGGAGCGAGAAGGGAGAAAGCTCGGGTCCGAGAAGCCAGAGGAGGAACGAGGTCGGAGGAGCGAGCTCAGGCTTCATCGATGACCTTGAAGGACGCCTCCCGTGGGTCCTGGCCCTGCGCCTGGTAGTGAGCCACAAGGTCTTGTGGTTGGGAGCCCGGTGGGGTTGGATCTGGGCGGTGTGGTTGGGAGTTGTTCCATTGATTTGGGGATTTAGGTTTAGTTGGGTGAGGAATTGGGGAACAAGAAGGGAGGTATTTCTTTGTTTTTATTTTAAGAAGCTTGATGTTTTGTTCTTGATGTTCTTGGTTGTGTTCTTAATTTTGGTTAGTTTGATCTTGTTTTTATGTTGGTTTTTGGTAGTTGGTATTTTTGTTCAAAGGTTGGAGAAGGTGAATTTTTTATTTTTGTTTAAGGGTATTTTGGTCATTTTCATGACCAAAAATGAAAAAAAAAGCCGGCAGTGACCCGAGAGTTGATAAAACTAAATTTTGGGGACGTCAGGAACGATTTCAGAAATGCAGGGACCCCAGAGGAAGGGACGCCAAACTACAGAGATCTGAGCGTAATTTTTCCTATAATAAATATGTCATGAGATAATTTTTCAGCCCATGAAGATTGTTGAGATGTTCAGACAAATTTTTATTTTGTGGATCTTTTTTCACAAAAAATAGTCGGAAAAAAAAATTTTGTCTACTCCTTTCCATTCCCATAACCAAGATTTAGGAGGGGCTAATACCCACCATTATCAACAACAACAAAAATTAATATTTTGGACAAAATAGTCATAAGTTCTTATTGTTTGAGATAATTAATTAATAAAGACAAAATAGTATTGATTAGTTCTTTATATTCGAAAAAATGAATTAGTTAGTCACTATGTCTTAATTATACTTCGAAGTTCATCTTCCTCCTCTCCCCAACAATAATACATCCTCCCCGTTTTGCCCCTCTCCTTCTCCCAATCTCGCCCACAACAGGAACCCTAATAGGCACAACGGGGATGGCATCTTCCGAATGATAGGACGGAGTCTCCATCCACGTAAAAATCTAAAACCCTTCCTTTTCCGCAGGTTACTTCCTAGTGTTAGGGATTTCGCGATTTAGATATCCGCTTTTTCCAAAAAAAAAATCTAAATCGTTAAATGATTTTGGAAGCCAAAAAGCGTTTATAAGGATCCGGATGACGGAAGGCAGCAGTTCTTATTGGAATTGGAGTTCGTCCAGTGCCATGCCAACCCCACCTGCATCCATTGTAAACGGATTCCAATTTTTGTATTAATTTCTCTATTTTCCTTTTTTGGTTTACGTGTTCAAGAAATTGACTTGCTATAAAATTGTTTTTGTTTCCCGTGGGAATTGTTAAATTTTTTTGGGAAAAATTGCAGGTCTGGCTCAGAATCGGTATTTTGAGGATGTATTATTGTTGGGTTCTTTTGTTCAAAAGAGAGATTAACAGAAGTGGGGAAAGAGGAGGAAGATGAACTTAGAGGTATAATTGGCATTCCAAAAATATTGGCCGGGAAGTTAGCCGGAAAAAATACATAGGGACTAACTAATTCATTTTTTTTCAAATATGGAAGATTAATTAATGCTAATTTGTCATAATTAATTGATTACTTCAAACAACAGGACCTGTGTGACTATTTTGTCCTAATATTTATCTTATTCTGTTGCTGCTAAAATCACTTGTTACTACTTACTGCCACAAATTTATGTAGAGGCTAAGCAAAATGGGAATGAGGCTATCCCGTATATATACAAGATACTAATGAACCCCTTGTACAGTAGATTTGATAAATAATGTTACACCTAAACATATATGACCTATGAAAAAACATAACCGAAAGCATAAGATTTTTTTGAAGAAGTAATTTTTTTATACCAAATAACACCTTCAGGCCTCCGTCAAATCTTTTCCGAATATGATTGACTGAAAATTTTCAGCCCAATGAAACTGGCCTTCCATCATTTTGAATCCAAACCATAATCAGGCTTCCGTCATTTTGGGCCCAAACTATAATCAGCCAGTCTTCGAGACCACGGACTATTTCCTGCATATCTCTACTACCACTACCAGGAACTTGTGTGTGTCACGTTGCTTATTCCGATGTGGTACAAATTGTTCAACACCAGTGCCTTGTTTCGTTTTAGCTGAGACACTTGGTCCTTTTGACGTTTCATGCTAGTCTACATTTCCTTAACTTCTAACCTTGCTTATCTTTTTCCCTCATCCTTGGATGGTTTTGATTCGATCAACAATAAGATTCGATGAACTCCGAATATTTACTAAATCGATATAGATGAAGGAACACGAGGGTTAAGCTGTTTGTCCCGTGTACAAACGCTATTTGGACGTAGAAACTGGGTGGATCTGCTGAGGAAGTGAGGTGGAGTGGAAGAAGAGGCAAATGGCTGATATGTCATCCATGGCTATCCCTCTCCTCTTGCGCTTCCACGCCCGAGCAGCGGATTGAACCAGACGCTTGGCTGCTTTCTCCTTGTCTGGCGTCGAGGAAACGATTTGCACTGCTTCCTGATTCGAGATAACATCCCACACCTAGAGAGATAAAAGGTGACAAAAACACATAAGCTCATGACTTCAACATGTTCAGAGTTTCGGTTCTTTATAACTAATCTGCATACTACGTACCCCATCGGTAGCGAGAATGATGAACTGGTCTTTGCTGGTAATATGCCTGTGTGTAACTTCAGGCACGGAAATGAGTCCGAAATCCTTCACGCAGTAGTCGCCAAACGCCCTAGACATCGCGAGTCCAGGTGATTCGTCGTCTGGCAACCAAAGTCTGTGCAGGCCTGGCTCGTCGCTCAGGCAGAACACCCGTCCATTGCACTGAGTTATCCGTTCGGCCTCTTCTGCAAGATGGATTGTTTCGTCTAATCAGAACAGCTTAAATTTCACAGGTGGAAGAAAGGAGACGACAGGCTAGGTACTAACCAGGCAGATTCGGCTTGAAGTCACTTGTAAGTTGAACGGCTGCCAAGTTTCCGTCCTCCGACATGGTTCCTAAAACAGCACGAGAGTCTCCCACATTTGCTATTACAATGTGATCATCCTATTGACAGAAACAGACACAGAAGCTGAGATTTCATTCATTTGAGTCATAAAGTTAACAACAGAGGAGATCATGCCAAATTATAACTGAAGTAATAATACCTGTCTGACTACGGTCAGAGCAGTAGTCCCGCTGTGGAATGTGTCGATCTTCCGATGCTGCTCTAGCTCGTGGTCTACTGCCGCGCAGGCTTTGATATACGAATGCTTCCATGTGTTGAACCTTTGGAGCTTCTTATCCGATTCGAAACCGATATCCGGGTCGTTCGAGCATTGAGCAAGTGTCTCCTGCCAATTGCTAAGTAGGCAGGGAGGCAGTGATTCTCTGACTTTCTTAGCCACAAAATGTCCCCATGGACCATGCCCGTCAAAGATCCCACAGAACATCATGTCTGCTTGGCACCCAAATTCCTGATCACCCCAAGTAAAAATCAAGTTAGTTCTTGGCTACCAAGAAAATAGAGCAAATAAGATCTTCGTCACTTTCAACCTTACCTCCCAAACAATGAAGCAATCCTGGTTCACTCCTTTCTCGCCTCTTTTCGAAAAAAGCGAGGCGAAGTTATTCGAGCCATCGACATTTACAAATCCGGATGATCTCAGGATAAGGTCATTCTTCTTCGCGTTTTTCGCCATTGCATCGGCAGCTTCTCTGCTATCACCGCCATTGCCACCGAGTCTCCCTTTCCTTATGGACAGAGACCTCGCCAACCCGTTGAACATAGACGATAGATGCCCCATCACCAAGACACCAACCAAACTGAAACATAGAAACAGACTTATAAGAATGACAGGCATGCCAATAGAAACAGACATATAAGCTGATTCAAGGTACCAACTTGGAGAACAGGCAGAGGACATGCATCTGACTCAGCAAAAGTGAGGAATCTGACATTATAATATGTAGTAAAAACCAAAAACCTGTGAATCTAAAGGCAATTTCACACGCAGAGAATGTACAATCTGACATAGAATTTCATCATTGGACTTGGAATTTATTAGATATTCCAAAAGGAAAAAAGAACAATAGTCAAGTGGCCTACAGATAAACCACACTCCCCAACCCTGTGGCCTATAAATGTGACTTTCCAGGCTATATCCACTTGCCAATTCTTGGCTTTGTTTTTTTTTTTTTTTACTTGGAAGAAATCACTCTGACCAACTTCAAAAGGAAGTTTGTAGCATCATAAGCAACTGCAGAAATGCAAGTTCCTTTTTTCTAGAGAAAGATAAGAGAACAGAGTAAATGGGAAAAGATCTAAAATTGACTTAGCACAAGGATATACAAATTTACCCTTTTGGTAGTTTGCCAAGAGGGGCAGTTAACTGGGCACCAAAGTCATTGGGTGATCAATAACGGGTTTCTTCTAATATCTTGCCTAATTTTCTTTAGAGAACTGTGGCTAAGTATATAAACGGCATGAGGTTGATCCAGGTAATAAAAGACTTCGACTCCTTGAAACGATTTGAAATTCGAACCTTGGGAACATAGCATACTTAATAGCAAGGAAGGGAAATGGTTGGACTAATATACTAGGGAGATACAACTTAGACTCGTAATCTTCTCTTCCACACGTTATTAATATTAGCCCAATATGACTAGACAAGAGCAAGCCTACTTAAACTGAATGATCTTGTCCTGGTGACTTCATCCTCCAACAAAGAAGGAAAGAAACGTTATGTTTTGTTTGGCTCTGATCATTCATTACCCGATCAGAGCCAAACAAAGATATATCATAACTTTTTTTCAAAAGTTGCAACAACTAATTCATAATCGAGTATGGTCAAACGAGTAGTTCTAGTATGCTCCGTTGACAAGTTTCGAACTCCAAATATAGGGATTGAACAAAAACATGAGAAGGGTACAAGAGGATGAGGATTGAGACCTTGAAGAAGAGAGGAAAATATGTTGTACGAATAAAATATCAGAGGGAAGGGACCCCTTGGAGATGCCGGGAAGATGACGTCACGCTCAGCCTGAAGTGGAAGAGGGAGGTGAAACGGAGACAACAATGGGGTCTGAGAATTCGAGACACCCTATGATGCATGGACGACCATCCATCGCAGCTACTTCAAAGAGCCTCCTCCTCCTCCCTATAATATACTTTGTCTGGTTGCTTCTTTCTCTTGTTTCTCCCTATAATATACGATCTGGACCCACCAAATTGTTTAATCTAGATTTAGGTCGACAAAGCTTATTCTGTTGTATTTTCAAAAGTTTAGACTCGGAATCTAGTTAAACTAGAATAAGAGATAAATTAGTCTTAAGTATTTATTGATTTTCATGTATTAATCTATTTCTTGTGAAACGACAAGAAATGAGATAGCGAAAAGGCTTCTGGATTCTTGGAAGCTATTTATGGCTATATACACGTATAACAAACAGGTGCCTAAAACTGTGGTGTATAAATATAAAGTATTCGTTATTATAAATTGAGGTCTGAGAAAAGAAAAGGAAAGCCTTTTATGTTTTGTTACTAGTGGTTAATTAATTAATAATTATATTATGGAAAGTCCCTTTCGGTATAGTGTGCAACCGCTCAAGCATGAACTGTTACATGGTGCTATTTATGGCATCCAGGACCATGACCATTCCTAACTTGTGTTATGGTGTAGTTTTTTTTTTATATAAGTCGTTATGGTGTAGTTATTTACCGAAATATTTTTTAAATTACTTAATTGGTCGTTCAAAATTCAAGGTGGCTTATGAAATAATAAATACGAATTGATGATAGAATATGAATGTGTCTCAATTGTTGAGGGGATGGTCAACTGTGGTTAGCCAAGGTTGTGGCATTTGTTTCGAAGTGATTGGCTGGATTTAAATTAGAAATAGCGGGTCAGCTATCATCCAGCTATATTATTGGTACTATTTTGTAGGCCATATCTGTGTTTACTTTTTATTTAAAGCCCGACTTAGAGGACATGTGACACTAATCCCTGATCAAGTGTTTTTATTAGATTTTTGGTTGAAAATACATAGTATTCGGTCATTCATCATACCGAATTATTCAAATTTAAGACGAGTAATATTTTTGGATGATGATAAAAAAATTTCAACAAATATTTAAAATTTTCGTGATTCCAATGATGATTGGATAAAAATAACAACTCAATTACCCATTGATGAAGTTCAATTAACTAACCCCTCATAGAGAAGGGGCCAACCATTCATAGATTAAGAAAAAAGAACTATAAAAAATAAAGGGTGCTAATGTATGGTTGGACCAACTCGGTACACGTCGCAATGTCGGCTTCTTTGATTAATATTTTAATCAACGACCTCGCCAAAACAAGAAACCTGCTTATTAAACTTATAATAATGCTCATTTGTCATTAGTTAACACTAATTAAAATGATGGGAAACAATATGGAACTCGAATGGTCACGGTTCATCGTGAATATTTTTGTGGGTTCTTTAATTATTTTTATCGGTACGACTTGGTTTTAATGGATTAACACGGTTTGAGCTCTAATCCAATAGTAAATGTGGAGTGAGGAATGAAGATGAAGTGTATGACCGAGTTTCTCAACAAAAAAAAAAATCGTTAAAGATTATAATAAAATTTTAAGCGTCGTTAAAGATTATACTTGTAAAAATATAAGTAGTGATGTAAAGAAGTTACGTTCTAGTTTAATATAGTGAATGAGTAACATGGATATATCAAAATATAGGTTAATAAGAAAGTGGAGAAATTGTCACCTCTTCTGTTGCGTCTTTAAGTAAAAATATATATTGACGTAATTATTGAGATTAACACATTAGTGATTAGCTTATTTATAACTATAAAAATTTTACCTCCTAGTTTTCTTTAAATTTTAGGTTGTACATAAAGATTTTAATATGGTATCAAAATGAGTTAATTTCATGCTTATTATTGTTTTCATACGACCTCATTTCACTGCAGGTTCACGAAGTCAAAGTTTGTGCAAACGTTGGTTCGATGAATTTTATTTAAGGGAGCGTACTGAGATTACCACATTGCTAATTGTGGATATGATAAATTTGTTTATAAGTGTGAGAAAATATTTTTTGTTTTGAAAAGAGTGTGAAAAATTACTTATCAATTGTTTTTAATTTTTGAATTTGATACAAATATTTTAATGGTTCTCATGTTATTGCTTTGCTTCCCACTCAATAAAAAAAATGTTTTAGATGTATTATATTCTTTATTATCTCTCACCAAATTCTCACAACTTACATTTAAAGAAAAGGGTATCCAAGAGTCGTCATAACTTACCCTTCAAAACAAATTGGTGACTGTAATTTATAACCTTTGAAATGAACGTATATTTAGATAATTAGTGATTCAATAAATATTTATCAGAAAATTTTGCAACATTTCAAAAATCTTACTCGATTCATAAATAAATAAGTCGATTAAGTAGGTATAGAGATCTAGGTACTATTAACAAAATTTTATAACCCTCTTAGTTCTATGCAATTAATACAGGAAGGAAAGTACGCTGAATAAAACAGCATATTAGACATTCTACACCTGATTCCATAATTAGGTCGCAGAAATTATTGGTGCAGCTCTTTTTCCGAATATTTGTCACGGACAAGTGCTTGAAAGTTCGAAACAGTGCTTTGGGCCCATTACGCAACGGAAATATGTGGCGCTAATTGAGTAGGCGGAATCAGGCGGCCCCACCCCCACCACAAGAAAATCTCTGGTGGGTCAAGCCCAAGGACCCCGACGACGACCCGTGCTTCAAACGATGTCATCGTTTTATTGGTCTAATTAATCTAGACTACAGTCTCTGATACAGAAACTTAGTTGATAACTAGAAGTTGTTTTAGATTAATCAAATTTTAATGTTCGAGTCTTTGATATTACAATAGTTAAGAGAATTTTGTCTTTTTTAAAGATCATATTTTGTTGAAATCTAAACTAGTGTATCGAGTGAACTAAATACTATGGTATGAATAAAAAAGTAGCTGATAGATACTCATTGTTTTAGTGACATTTCATCAAGTTGATTAATGTTATATTTGTTTCCGTTTGTTTGTACATCTAAAAAAATATGTTAAAAGAGAAAGAAACTTGTATTCTGAGTTATTGGGTTTCACCAAAGTGATTTACAAAAATTTCGGACGAGTTCGACTCTTTGAGAATAGAATTTTGTCACTTTTCAGATCATATTTTGCTCAAATCTAAATTATTCTAAACCAAATACTGTGATATAAATAAAAAAAAGTAGTCGATAGATTACTCATTGTTTTAGTGACATTTCATCAAGTTGATTAGTGTTATATTTGTTTCCTTTTGTTTGTACATCTTAAGAGAGAAATTTGTATTACGAGTTATTGGATTTCACGAAAGTGATTGACAAAAGTTTCTCCGAACATAAATTTTTAACAACCAATGAAGTCTCGGATAGATGGATTGAGGGAGGGGAGAGAGAAGAGAGAGGGATGAAGGAGAGAGAAGCTAACGTGATGTGCTACGTCGTACAAAAAATGTCATTTTGACATGTGGTTTTGGAATAGTTATCCGAGACTTTTAAGTTATTTTAATTAGAAAAATGTTTAAATGTTTTTTAAACCATAATATACTGCACTTTTTCCAAAAATGATAAATAAAAACAAACAATGCCTTTATGAATCAGAACTGTGACAATTTTATTTTGGAAGGTAGAATTTTAATGATAATATTATCTACATATTTTTTAAAATTGCAGATAATATTATGTACATATTTTTTAATGATAATATTA
Source organism: Hypericum androsaemum (assembly GCA_963995505.1). Taxonomy (NCBI): domain Eukaryota; kingdom Viridiplantae; phylum Streptophyta; class Magnoliopsida; order Malpighiales; family Hypericaceae; genus Hypericum; species Hypericum androsaemum. Next base: position 11,829,566 of record OZ023190.1, read on the forward strand.
TCTACATATTTTCGAGTACTAAATATGAAATTGCAGGACCTTGTTAAAAGTTTGACATCCAATCATAGGGAAGTCAGTCGGTAAAAGTTTAGCATCGTAATTTGTGGTTATTGAACGGTATTTGCCCTTAGATTAAATGACAACGTTCTAATAGGCATTGCAATGTTAATGTTGGTGGAAATCAAAAAATTATTCCTTTAAACCCAATTTACGTCAGTAAAAACAAAAGGTAGGTGACACAGTAAACAACAACTTAATTCTAAATAGAGTACAGAGTTTTGGGTAATAAGATTCTTTGTCGCCTATGTACATATTATTCTATGGAGTAACCATCTTTCAAAAAGTAATAAAATCAATCTACTTATAAAAAAAATCTTCTTGGTTACCCACGAGCATGGAGATTGATTGAATAATAAGAAATTCATAACTGCACTTTTCACCTTCGAAGATTAAGCCATTACGGTGTGTGCATTTTACTAGATTGGCTGATTAAGTGGTATTTTGCTATATGTGGACATTTTTTCCCTTTGAAGAAGAGTGAGTTTATTTGTTTGTCCACGTCCATTAATTTTAAGAACAAAAAAGAGGTGGGTGCAATCAAGTACTTCCCATGAGATCACTCAAACATTTTTCTTGATGTAGGTGCTCTTAAAAGTTCGAACTTAAAATTTCTTATTTAAGTTAATTCTCACTGGTTAATCTTGGTAGGTAATTCATATATTAAATTAGGTAAATTTTAGGAGGGCTCTCAATTTTTTAACTCCCTACCAAGGTTGTCAAAATCGGGATCCCACTAAAGATCGTTCGGGCATAGAGAAAGTGTAGATCGTTGAATCTGTTGGAAAAAATTAGTAATAACTATGGTTTGAATAAGCATATATATAAAACCGTAAATAATATAAGAGTGGAGAAAAAAATATTCTTACAACCACACTTTGATCAAAGCGTGCATATCGTCTTCTCCAAGGTAGGGGACTTCGGGTTGAATCTTCCTCTTTGATCGTCACGAATTCGGATTTAATCCTGGACGAGGCCACAGCAAGCCATGTGCCCTTAAACTCTTTTTACCCGCCTTATAGCTTCAGGCCTCCATGGGTAAGAGAGTTCCCAAGGTACAACGCCCACTCACGTGAACAATAGGAATCACTATTGAACACCTTGCGAACCTTTGAAGGTTGCAGAACTCCGACTCTATGCAAATATGAGAATGCCTATGCTAAGGGGGAGAGAGGAGAGTATGTTGGTCTCAAATGAGAGGAGGAGGACTCCTTTTATAGGGTATATTTGTGACCCCATTTAATTCTGGAATAATGGCGGTCATTAATCTCCCTATTTAACCATGGTCAATAAATGAGCGGTTACAGTCATTAACGCTCTTTATTAACCACAGTTAATAAAAGAGTGGTTATCGAAGTCATAAATCTCGAATTCATGACGACCGGTAAAACCCACAATACTTCGAAGCCAACTTTCATTCACACCGACAAATTGATTTTTTCCGCAAGTGTCATTCATCGCTACGAAACTTTCTCAACGTATTTCGCAATGATCATAGTGACACCCACAAACCCAATTGGCGTGACCTATATTAGCTCAAAGTTCCTTATATTTAATTAGAATTCTATTTCTAATTAACCTCTTAGGCTCAAGCCCAACATACGCATATATGTTGGGCCAACCTCCTCGATTGGATAAAAAATCCAATTCTCCAACAATCCCCCACATGAATGCAATTGGCTGATATGATATGCTATGAGCTTACCAATGCTACATGCAACTTGGAGTTCTGCGAGAATTAGTTGCATCAGGAAAGATAGTTGAAAGCCTTGAACCTTCCTTAGTGAAATACCTTCGGATATACTTGCCAACCAGTGGACGCGATGCCTTGAACTGTTTGGCGTTTTATGTATACCAAGACAAAGGTACTCACACAACTCCTTCTCAAACCACTACTCGGTTCTTTCGGTTGTGTCCATTTTGGCCCTGGACTGCCTTGGAAACTTTATCGAATGCTCTAGATATTTAGCCCTTAACTTATCTCATAGAAGCGGCCCCTTCATATTCGACATAGGTGATCTCTTATAAGAAGTATCCTGCCATACCCCACTTATATATACTTGAAGTATAAGGATCATTAAAAGCGTATAGCTTAACCTTCTGATGGACAGGTCTATCACTCTTTCATCATAGAAATAGGTAGAGAACTCAATTTCCTGAGTGCTTTGTTCGACCCTAGCCTCACAATTCGGTTGTCCCATTGAACCTGTAGATCGGGGTTTACGATTCAGGTTGGGTTGCCATCATGGGTTTAGGTCATTTCGTGGGCTTTAATCCCATTCTCCTCTATGATACCTCCACTTGGTCTCTCGTTAGACCTTTAGTTAATGGATCTACGATATTCTCTTTTGACTTTACATAGTCTAAAGATATCACACCCATTCTCAATAACATTCTCACATATTTTTTTGTCTACGACGTATGTGTCTAGACTTTCCATTCTACACATTACTTTGTGTTCTTCCAATAGCTGACTGGCTATCGCAGTGCACGCTAATGGGAGGCACTGGTTTTGACCACATTGGGATGTCCTCCAAAAAACTTTGGAGCTAATCCGCCTCTTCAACTTCTAGATCCAACGCTATGAATTCTGATTCCATAGTTGATCTACCAATGCAAGTTTGTTTGCATGATCTCTATGACACTACTGCTCCTCCAATTGTAAATATGTATCCGCTCGTGGATTTTATATTCTTGGAGTCTGAGATCCAGTTCGTATCTGAATACCCTTCCAGAATGGTTGGATGTCTCATATAGTATAATACATAGTTAGTAGTGTACCTTAGGTATCTAAGGACTCTAACTATCACTTTCTAATGTTCGTCATTGGGATTACTCGTATATCTTGATAATTTATTTATCGAGTTTATGATCTTTGGTCTAGTACAGTCCATGAGATACATTAGACTGCCTATAACTCTAGAATAATCTAGTTGTCGCACACTATCTCCGCGATTCTTGCAGAGACTTGACACCACTTCCATAGGATTTCTCACAATGACATTGCTATCCTTATAGAATTTGTCAAGTATCTTTTCGACATAGTGACCTTGGGAAAGCGCGTGACCTTCTGAAGTCTTGATGATTTTCATCCCAAGTATTACGTCAGCTTGTCCTAAATCTTTCATGTCAAAATTCTGCGATAACATTCTCTTGGTAATTATGATATTATCATTATTACCAACGATTAACATGTCATCTACGTAAAGACAAACTATCACATAGTCTTTATTATCCCCTTTCACGTAAACACATTTATTACATTGGTTTATCTCAAACCCGTTTGAAAGTATTACACTGACAAACTTCTTGTGCCATTGCTTAGGTGTTTGTTTTAATCCATATAAGGATTTTATAAGTTTTCACACCTTGTGTTCTTTAACCGGAACCACAAACCCTTCGGGTTGTTCCATGTAAATCTCCTCTTCCAAATCTCTATTAAGGAAGACCGTCTTCACATTCATTTGATGGATCTCTAGGTTAAACAAAGCCGCCAAGGCTATGACTAACCTAATAGACATTTTTCTGGAGACAGGAGCATGTGTGTCAAAATAATCAACACCCTCAGTTTGCTTGTAGCCTTTAACAACAAGTCTTGCCTTGTATTTATCCACTGTACCATCAGGCTTCATCTTCTTTTTGAAGATCCACTTATGGCCTAGTGGTTTACTACCCGGAGGTAGATCTACTAGTTCCCAAGTGTGATTATGTAAGATAGACTCTATCTCACTATTCACTGCTTACTTCCAAAGAGCAGAGTCTGTAGAGGACATTGCTTCTTTGTAGGTTACTGGATCCTTTTCTAACAGATATGTTAGGAAATCTGATCCGAAGGACTTTTCTTTCATAGCCCTTTTCCCACGTCTAAGCTCTTCAACTTCATCTTGAGGTTCCTCTCCCCCCACATTGCTCTCACTTTGGTCCACTTGACGGTCAACACCAGTTCGAGCTTTGTGAGGAAAGATTTCCTCAAAGAATGAAGCATCCCTAGCTTCTATGATAGTATTTACGTGGACATCAGAGTTATCTGACTTGTGTACTAAGAATCAATATGCATCACTATCTTGTGCATAACCGATAAACACACAATCCACCGTTTTGGGTCCTATCCTTGTCCTTTTAGGAGGTGGGATCGGAACCTTAGCAAGACATCCCCAAACCCTTAGGAATTTATAGCTAGGCGCATGACCTTTCCATAATTCGTAAGGTGTTTTATCCAACTTTTTGTGTGGTACCCTGTTGAGCACATAGTTGGCCGAAAGCATAGCTTCCCCCCACAAATTCTTTGGTAATCCGGAACTAATAAGCATCGCATTCATCATTTCCTTAAGCGTCCTATTCTTCCTTTCCGCAATTCCATTTTGCTCAGGAGAATAAGGCGCCGTGGTTTGATGAACGATTCTATTCTAGGCACAAACTTGTGCAAATGGAGATTCATATTCACCACCTCGGTCACTTCGAAGATTTTTGATCTTCTTGCCAAGTTGGTTCTCAACTTCATTCTTATAGTGAATGAACATGTCTATTGCTTCGTCTTTACTTCTCATCAAGTAGACATAGCAATACCTCGTACAATCGTCGATAAAAGTTATAAAATAATTTTTGCCGCCACGCGTTTGTACGAATTTTAAATCACATACATCGGTGTGGATTAAATCCAACGGTTTCGTGCTTCGCTCAATCGAGTGGGAAGATGCTTTGGCGTACTTGGCCTCAACACAAGTCTCGCACTTATGTTTGTGATCGATGTTAAACTTTGGTAGTAGGTTCAGTGATATTAGCCTTTGCAAAGACTTATAGTTCACATGACCTAGTCTACCATGCCATAAATATAACGAATCCCGAGAATAAGCAACCTTCACTTTCTCATTGGCCTTATCAGCAATATTCATTACATTATTGCTCGTGCTAGCCTTATTGGCGGCACCCACATCAATCTTATCACTAGACTTTGCCTTAGAGGCTAAAATCATTTCACTCATTTTGAAGATATTGGTCAAAAAATAATCCTTACCAATAGACATTCCGCCTTTCAACAGAACAACTTTTCCAACTCAAACACGAGTTGAAAGTCTTTCTTGTCGAGCACAACTCTGGAGATAAGATTCTTCCAAATCTCAGGCACATGCAACACATCGGTCAGCTCTTGTCCGAGGTTACCTTGAGCACAAACATCTCTTGCCTTCAACCTTGGATACTTTTGAGTTTTGCGTGTAGCAATTCTCATCATCCACTAGTTGATAGGTCTTGAACATCTATTTGTTTGCACAAATATTGCGTGTGGCCCCGGTGTCCACCCACCAACAAAATTCACCTCGACACAAGACCATGAGGTTCATGTCATCAAGGTCGAAGCTCAAACTTGTCGCATTAGCATGAGCATGCTTCTTATTCTTGCCCTCAGCGGTATGACATTTGTAGCAACCCTTAGCAACTATGCCATTTGGTTTCTATTTATCCTTTCAGTTATCTTGCTCGATATGCAACCTTCGAAAAAAGTTCCTCGAGACTCATCATCTTCCTCTTGTATTTGAGGTTCATCTTGACGTCCTTCCAAGATGGTGACAATCTTTCAATCATCATCACCACTTGGTGGACATCACGGATAAGAGTCTTATGAAGATCTCTAACATCCTCCTCGGGTTTTCTCTCTTTGAGATACCGATCAAGTTCAAGGTAGTCAAGAACAACATTATCATTTGTTGCCACCACTTGATTTTACCTCTTCAAGTTACTACCCTTGAACTTTTTTCCGGTTACTCAAATTAATATGGCAACATGGTTTCTTAGAACCGGCATCACGACCTCAGCATCGCTAGCCCTCACAACCGGCATCACAACCTCAGCGTTGCTAGCCCTCACAACCGCCATCTCAGCGTTCATGTTGTCGTTTGTATTTATTTCAAACATTTCCATCATAAATATACACCAATTAATTACTTGGGCCCAACACCCAAGTAAAAAAAAATTAATACGTATTAATCAATTTACAAATTGATCTAAGCATTGCAAGCTATCATTTTCAAAATTAGGCCTATTAATTGAAGTTCAATTTATAAGCCCAAATACAAGTAGGCCCACAATAATGATCCAATACCTACAATTAAACGATCATCCACGTAGAAATGGTCTCTACTTAAATAGTCCACAATAATGTCCATACCCGTTATTGTCCAAAATGTTAATAACGAACAATTAGGCTCCACTAAAATAGCAGAAGATATAAAAATGAAACGGTAACCAACGCTTTTACTTTCTGTTTGTCCGTTTCCATCCATTTAAAACATGGCCTTAATTTGTTAATGTATACGACGAGAGAGATGGACATTAAATCACGTGCGACATACAGAGTTCTAGTTCACTCATAAGCCTGATCCTTCAAACTCATGAAAAAGATTTTACTCTGTTTTTCCACCGCAACAATATATTTAGTAATCCATCTTAATGTGATGATTAAAAACCTTATTAAATAGCGACGTGGAAACGTGCGACTCTCACCGCATAGAACTCGCACAAAAAGAAGATAACATATCACCGATTTATTATATATAAATAAAAGAAACTCTTAAATATAAGGCATAACCTTTAAGAATTTAAGAATTCTTCTCACAAATTTTCAATTAAGGAAAATGAATTTTCCTATAAAAAAAACCTCCAATGTAGGCTTACTGAAAAGTCCAATCTTAATTGGAAATCTACTAAGAAATGGCCGTTGCATATTATCTCTTTAATTCCAACCAAAAAGAGTGGAAATAGTTGATGTAACCGATTAAACTGGCCTTTTTTTTGGTAATTATTTTCACAATTGAAATAAACGCAATCAATTATCTTCCCCAAAATAACGTTTGTAGCAATGAAGACATACAATTATACTTTTTAATTGTTTCCTCACAGTAGCTACCAAAGATGGCAACAACCTGTTTGGAAAAGATTAACGACTCACAGAAGCAAGTGATAGTGCCAAGTACAGTTATTGATTTAGTCTCACTTCACGTTGCCTATCTCCAGATTATGAACTTTGTGTTTCCAAATTTCAGTGTAATTATTTCTTCGATAATTTATAATAAAAGTGAAAACATATTAGTAGTGATACAGTACAGAAACCACGTCGACAGCAACGATAATACATATATAACTGGTAACCATAATTTACTAATATTTAAAATATGTATAAAAAGAGTTTAAGATTGTTGGACAAATATTAGTAAATTATGGCATGAGTATGTAAATACAAATCGTAAATAATATAAGAGTGGAGAAAAAAATATTCTTACAACCACACTTTGATCAAAGTGTGCATATCGTCTTCTCCAAGGTAGGGGACTTCGGGTTGAATCTTCCTCTTTGATCGTCACGAATTCGGATTTAATCATGGACGAGGCCACAGCAAGCCATGTGCCCTTAAACTCTTTTTACCCGCCTTATAGCTTCAGGCCTCCATGGGTAAGAGAGTTCCCAAGGTACAGCGCCCACTCACGTGAACAATAGGAATCACTATTGAACACCTTGCGAACCTTTGAAGGTTGCAGAACTCCGACTCTATGCAAATATGAGAATGCCTATGCTAAGGGGGAGAGAGGAGAGTATGTTGGTCTCAAATGAGAGGAGGAGGACTCCTTTTATAGGGTGTATTTGTGACCCCATTTAATTCTGGAATAATGGCGGTCATTAATCTTCCTATTTAACCATGGTCAATAAATGAGCGGTTACAGTCATTAACGCTCCTTATTAACCACGGTTAATAAAAGAGTGGTTATCGAAGTCATAAATCTCGAATTCATGACGACCGGTAAAACCCACAATACTTCGAAGCCAACTTTCATTCACACCGACAAATTGATTTTTTCCGCAAGTGTCATTCATCGCTACGAAACTTTCTCAACGTATTTCGCAATGATCATACTGACACCCACAAACCCAATTGACGTGACCTATATTAGCTCAAAGTTCCTAAGAGATTATATTTAATTAGAATTCTATTTCTAATTAACCTCTTAAGCTCAAGCCCAACATACGCATATATGTTGGGCCAACCTCCTCGATTGGATAAAAAATTCAATTCTTCAACAGAATCGTAATACGGATCGTAAGATCCACCAAATAGACAAAATTATGGAAATAACTAAGATTAATAATCTTTCCATAAACTTTTTACTAATGACCGGTTTTTTTCATAAATTTACACACAAAAACATAAGTTCGATACATTTTTAATGGTAATCCACTACGTTTCTATAGATTACATAATGTGATTGACGAGCAATAAATAAAATAAAATAAATATCAAAATTGATGTAAAAGAAATAAGTGGTAAAAATTGGTAGAATAAAAATATAAATTTAAATAACTCTAAAAGTATTAATCTCAAAGATATTAATTAATATTAATTTGATTATTAATTTCTTGGCTCAACAACAATCATGTCATTTTAAGCATTTTAGTCGATCAATAGTTATCCGAATAACAAATATTATTAAAAAATATTAAATAAAATATAGTAGATTTTTGTGTTTTGGCATATAAAGTAAAAGAAGTATAGTTATCAGAATAACTTATATTATTAAAATGTTAAACGAAGGATAATCCCTTATCCTTCTCTCTCCCCTGGAAATGTTGAGAAACATTCATCGCTCCAACTCGGATCTCATGATCTTAAGATTTAACTCGTAGATCTCAGGATCTTAAGAGTTATCACTCAGATCTCACAGATCCCGCTCGACTCCAGATCTTGTACAGATTTTGACTCATTTTGCCATGGTGAATCATAATATCTAAAATTCTAGGAGTTAATTCTAGATCTTAACAACTTTCCTCCCTACCACTTGCTCCAAATTTTGGCCCAACTTATAGGAAAAAGTTAGTAACCAGTAAGCCGGGGTTTTCCCTGGTTTATGGTCCCGCAAACTGGAACTTTTATCCGGCTTACGGGACTACACCAAAATGAATTTTGTATTTTTCAAAGTACTCCATATTGAATCTTTTTTCTTTTTTACACCATGCACAAAAAATATCCTCTCTACCTGAGCAAACCTCAAAATTCCCACTCGCCGACATATCTGCATTGAACAATATTCCTACGCCCTACTATTAACAGAGAGTTTGACAGGGTTTTTGATTAAAGAGAATAATTAATCACATGCAAGAGACCAAAACCGGCCATGTCCTATGAACTTGTCATCAATCATGCACCTGTAAAGTCCAGCTTTTCGTGATTAGACATCGACCTCGTAATTCTCTTCAACAAAAAACAAAAGCCATAGACTTATAATAATTAATAAGATTAGGGAATAGTTTCCCAATAACCTTGTATAACCAAGATCTCCTATAGAAAGTAAGAAACGAGCCGCCTTAATGAATTGATCGGGGTCGGATTTGGTAGAGGACAGGGGCGGAGCCAGAAAATTTGGAGAGTGAGGGCAATATAATTTTTTTCCAAAAAGTTGAACGTATGTAATTACAATATTTATAATTGTCCTCAACGATTACTCATGCGCTGAAATCGCTCCATAATAGTTACATTGTCAATACAATCAAATACGTCTTTCTCGATATATGTAATTAAACAATCAGAAGCACATAAGCGTGTTCGATACTGCCTTTTTTACAACTTAGAATACCTACTAAAATAGGTGCTCAAATGTTATTTTTGATTCATCAAAGCATGACATTTTTTCACGGATTGAGAATGACTGATGTTAAGTTTTCCTGCATGAGTAGTAAATTTTTCTGGTTTATTCCAGAAACTAAAACCTTTCACAACAAAGGAGTTTCCACCTCCGTGCTTGTCATTTTTAGACTTAAATAAATAGCAACAAAGACAAAATGAAGCTTCTTTGTTTATGCTATACTCCTACCAAGTTTTATGATCATCAAACCAAGCGGGATTAAAAGAACGTGCCACAGTTCCAAATTTTTTTTTCTAAAAATTGTGTCGCCTTGGCTGACAAGGTCCAGATAACAGATACTTTCTTCTTACTCTATCACAGACATCAGGATAATATAATGAAATTCTTGGTCTCAAATCAGGATCTGAAGGAAGATTTTCCAAATCAATCTCGATATAAGCTTGCTTGAAACTCCTTTCTGTGCTTTTAGAACCACTAAATTCGTCAATATGCCTCTTACCTTTTGTCACGTACTTATCCATAACTGATCAAAAATATAAAACCAAACAAATTAATAAAAATCAATACTGCAATAAGGAAGACAATTTGCAAAAAAAATGACAACAAGACTACCCACATAGAGATAATAAAAGTTCAAGAAACAACGATAAAGCAATCAAAAGAAATTACAAAAAGAAATTACAAAAAAAACCCACAGAACAACTAACCCAAAGCAACCAAAACGTAAATAACAACAAATACAATACCAGTTGTCCTATTGAGATGACCAGAGCACTTTAGGAGTGATCGGAGCAGCTTGAATATTTTAGAGTTTCAGAATGATTTTGATTTTAAACTGGTATAGTTTACTATATTAGAATAAATAAAGAAAATTGGGAAGTGAAAAAAAAAGGTGCGGTGAGCACTAAGAAAATTAAAATTTTGGGTCAGAACTTTCTTTCTTGAACAAATCGGCCAGTCCACTTATTGGACTACAACTCCTAATTTCTAAGCATATTTATTATTTGGATATTAAGATAATTTGAATTTATATTTTTCTATCCGAATCCAAATAGGAAATATAATTTTTGGATAATCCGGATCCAAATTTAAAGATAAAATTATCCAAATTTTTAGGTTGGTTAATTTTTTAGTGGGATAAATTTCTAATTTTAGTGGGGACATTTATTAAAAAATATAGTTAGTTATCAAAAAAAATTTTTAAGTGGGGGCAATTGCCCCCACTCAATTACACGTCCCTCCGCCCCTGGTAGAGGACTAGCACAAATTAATATCATTATACATACAAACCAATATCACTTCATATGTAAATCAATATCATTTCACATGTAAACTAGTCTTATGCAAATCAATATTACTTTACATGTAAACTATTATCACATGTAGGTTATTGACCATCAGATTTAAAGACCATCAATCCGACGGCCCAAATTTAGTCCCCTCCGTAAGAACACCATTTATATAGTCTTCACTGAATCTGAAACCGAATTGTTCAGCGAAATATTTCTATTTAAATGTTTCTGAATTTTTTTATTTATTTTGATCAATGGTCTTTGACCAATCGAATCAAATATCGCAAGGGTCATTATTTGACATCATCAAAATTTACAAAAAGACGGCTTGGACTTTAGAGTTTGATTTTTTAAAAAGATTTCGCTAGTGATTTCTATATAAAGACCTTAAAGATGTATGTAACAGTAATACTAATTTAGACCGCTCATACTAATACATATGGATACAACTTCAAATCTTTTATAGTATCATTTATGGTATACCACTCTTTCTTTTGTTGTCTATGCTATTTTCTACATTAACGAATTTATTTTATTTCGTCTCTTTTTATTTCTATTTTTCACATTTACTTCTTTTCGTGATCATTTTTCAGACCACCACTTCAAACCCGTATTTAATTTTGTTTACGATATCCTATTAAACATTTATTATCAACAAAATATGTAACAATGTATAGTGGCCCTTAAAATTGGAATCACATCACATGTTACCGGATCCACACTTACTGCCAGATCACATGATGTAGTCGGTGGAACGATTACGTGGGCCTTGGGAAATCATGGGCCACCGACCGAACTGACGTGACCAAATGGGTTCCGCCACGTGGATACCAACAATCCTATGTGGGACGGTGAAACAAAAACATTACAAATTTCTGTCTTCAGGAAATGGGCCAATGATGCCTCTTTAGTCTTTTCTACATTGGTAGGTGTGGACTAATGTCTCTACATTAAGCTTTTTCACCAATAATTCTGGTCAGAATAAATTCGAGATTTTCTTGTTGACTCCAGGAGGCATTCTTGGTTGGGAAGAAAAATATCTGGAACTAACAAATCCGACAATAGAATCCAAAGAGACTCTATTTATTTCGTGGGACTGGATTAGTGTGGGACATCGTGTCCAAATAGAATCCTATGCAATTAATAATGTCTTGGTTACCGTAAAAACTCCGCGAGAGCAAAAAGGAACTCACCAAAAGCTCGGTGGATCTACCTACCTTGATTGTGGACGAGATTAGACGTGCGTCTAGCCAAGGATAGTCACCACCTCAATCTCAAGAGGTGATGGTAAACTGCGATGCCGCCTGGTCGTGTGAAGATCACAGTGCGGACATTGGAGTGGTTGCCAGAAACGATAGAGGCCAAATCATTGAGGGTCATAACCAGTCAATTCGTGCTTCTTCAGCACTAGCAGCAGAAGTCCAGGCTTTACAGGCTGCTATTGAGTTGGTGCGGGAGAAGTTTGGGAATTTTGGGGTCCATATTCAGTCAGATTGCAAGTTGGCGGTTGATTTCATCAATGGCATCTCTAATTCGATTGAGTGGCCGACCGAAAATGATGCAATTCTTGTTAGAATTGCCCTTAGGAAGTTAACTAATTGTCGTTTATCTTTTGTCCCTAGATCGGGGAATGAGGTGGGCAATTGGGTTGCTATAAAGTCAAGGATTGGACATTGTGCTCCCAATTGGAAATATCATCTATCCGAAAGAACTTCGTAACCTTTTGTATGTCGATTTTTCGACATTATGTCATTTTATTTAATGAAGAAGTAGCATTAATTCTATTTAAAAAAAAGCTCGGTGGATCTATCATCTATGCTTAAGCTATTGAGAATTGTGTCCTATTCAGACTAGGAAACATATATTCACTGTAACCCTAGACATGCTTGTATATATATACCTCGTCAATCAATGAGAAAGATATGCGAAGTTTTACCGCTAAATCAAAATACTTTATGGTATCAGAACTATAGGTTCCAAATCGCTGCCTCAATCGTCGTCTAGGTCATATCTCCATTGACAAGATGAAGCATATTGATTTGTTTAGAAATTTGAATTTTTCTACGGTTTTGGATCATTGTGATCCTTGTTCTCGTACAAAACAAACGCGATTACCTTTTCCTAAGAGTACTATTAAGACTACTGGCTGTTTTGAGCTCATTCATTGTGATATCTGGGGTCCATATCGGACAGCTTCAACAATTGGGGCTCATTATTTCTTGACAATTGTCGATGATTTTAGTAGGGGAACTTGGACCTTCCTCATGAAATTCAAATCTGAGGTCTCACGGCACCTCAAGACGTTTTGCACAATGATTACCAACCAATTTGGTGTGAATGTCAAAGGAATTCGGACTGACAATGGATCCGAATTTTGTTCGAATCAAATGAAGTAGTATTATGAAGATCATGGCATTCTATTACAAACTTTTTGCCCATACACTCCCCAACAAAATGGAGTTGTTGAGCGCAAGCATCGCCATGTCCTCGAGGTAGCCCGCTCATTAAGATTCCAGGCAAATTTGCCCGTCCGATTTTGGGGAGAATGCATTCAAGCGGCCACCTATTTGATTAATCGGATGCCGTCACGTGCAATCCAAGGCAAGACGCCATATGAGGTAATCTTTGGTCGACCGGCCAGCTATGATCATCTACGCACTTTTGGTTGCCTAGCTTACATGTACAATCATACACGGACTGATAAGTTTGATGAACGAGGGCGTCCTTGCTTATTTGTTGGCTACCCTTTCAACCAGAAGGGCTATAAGCTATATGATCCCCAAAGTCGCAAATTCCATGTGTCTCGGGATGTAATTTTTATTGAAGATGTTTTTCCATATCACAAGAATGAGAAACCAGTGTTGGACCTTGATGAAGGGGCTGCCGTTGTGGATTCCCCTCCCACAACGGAATTGACTGTCGATCCCGATGTTCTAGCTAAGGACATATCGATTACTGAAGCAAGTGCGCAACCAAATTCAACTGATAACTCCATCTTTGGTCCATCAGATTCAGTGGAAGGATCGGATCCCCAAGTTGTCTCTCCCTCGCAAGAATTAATTGTTCCACCTATTGACCCAGTTGAAAATCAGCCGCGTCGCAGTGAGCGACATCGCCAAATACCAACACGCCTTGAAGATTATCAAGTAGCACTCCCCCCTTCGCTTGTTCCAGTTCAGTCTAATGAGCCATCCCCTCGTCTCACCACTTCGTCAGGTAATTCAATTTTATATCCCTTGGCGCAATTTATCAGTTATAAGCGTTTCTCACATGCCCACCAGGTCTATTTGAGTGCTTTGAGCTCCCATGCCGAGCCTCGTTCTTATTATGAGGCTGTCAAGCACCACTGTTGGCGGACAGCCATGCAAGAAGAAGTTGCTGCTCTTGAATCCAATGGCACATGGTCTCTTGTTAAGTTACCCCCATGCAAGAATGCGGTTGATTCTAAGTGGGTATACAAAATTAAGTTCCAACCCGATGGGTCTATTGAACGATACAAAGCTCGACTGGTGGCTCGTGGCTTCAAACAAATTGAAGGGGTGGATTATCATGAAACCTTTGCTCCTGTTGCGAAGGTTGTGTCTGTCCGATGCCTGCTTGCATTGGCTGTAAAACAAGGCTGGCTCATTCATCAATTGGACGTAAACAATACTTTTCTCTATGGTGATTTGATAGAAGAGGTGTACATGAAAATTCCGCAAGGTTTTGCCAGACCTGGTGACTTGTGTGTATGCCGATTGAAAAAGTCTCTGTACGGGCTATAGCAAGCGCCTCGTTCGTGGTACAACAAGCTGACTTCCTTTGTCTTGCGTCTCGGATTTGCTCGATCTCGAGCTGATCACGCCATGTTCATATATCGACAAGAACGGCAAGTTCTTATTTTGCTAGTTTACGTTGACGACGTGATCCTTGTCGGAGACCATTTCTCGATGCTTCAATCCACCAAGGACCGTCTCCACAATCAGTTCGGAATCAAAGATTTAGGAGTTCTCAAATATTTTTTGGGCATTGAGGCAGCGACAACGTCCAAGGGCTTGGTTTTAAGTCAACGCAAGTACACTGTAGACATTCTTCAGGATTGTGGAAAGGATGATGCTCGCCCGTGTCTCTTTCCAATCGAGCAAACCCATCGATTGCAAACGGGAGGCGCAGTGGTCACTGAAGTTAGTCGTTACCGGCGTTTAATTGGCAAGCTCATGTATTTGACAGTCACTCGACCGGATATTGTGTATGCTGTAAATGCCCTGAGTCAGTTTGTGGATAAGCCAAGTTCGATGCACGTTCAGGCAGCCGATCGGGTCCTCCGATACTTGAAGACAACACCCGGTCAGGGGATACTTCTCAATAATGATCCTAATTTTGAGCTTGTGGCCTATTGTGATGCCGATTGGGGCGGATGTCCGATGACACGACATTCTCGGGCAGGTTATATGATGTCATTTGGTGGCTCGCCTATTTCTTGGCGTACTAAAAAGTAGCCTGTGGTCGCTCGATCGTCTGCTGAAGCCGAGTATAGAGCCATGGCTGTTGCGGTTAGTGAAATATTATGGTTACGCTGGTTATTTCACGATTTGGGCATTCCTTTCCGACGGCCGACTCCGCTCTTCTGCGATAATCAGGCCGCCTTACACATCACCATGAATCCAGTTTATCACGAGCGTACAAAGCACGTTGAAATGGATTGTTATTTTGTTCGAGAAAAAGTTGAATCACGAGAGATCGCTCCATACAAAATTTCCACCAGCAATCAATTGGCTGATTTGTTTACGAAGGCACTTGGTCAAGATCGATTTCAAACCCTTGTTCGCAAGTTGGGCGTTGTCAACCTTCACGCTCCACCTTGAGGGGGGAGTATTGAGAATATTACGTGTGATTGTAATTGATTGTGTTTCAGTTTGATTAGGAAGGTGTAGATTGTGTCCTATTCAGACTAGGAAACATATATTCACTGTAACCCTAGACAGGCTTGTATATATATACCTCGTCAATCAATGAGAAAGATATGCAAAATTTTACCGCTAAATCAAAATACTTTATAAGCAGACCCGTGATTTTCTTCAAAAATATTTTGAGTTTAAATTTTATAAATATGTACATAAAAAATGTCTTTTTTTGGACCACGAAATCACCTATAAAAATAGACTCAAATTAGGTTCTCGGCATGTTTGTTTCTAGTTTTAATATAATATACCACACGTACAAGTAACGTCGTAAAAAAAGAAAATTGTGGTAGCATATAGTTACCTTAGTAACGATTTACCATGTGCACAACAAATTGTATAACGTAGTTGCTTTGACAAAATATTATTGTACTGTAAGGACCATGGTTTTAAAATCCGGACCGGTCAGACCAAAAATATTTTTATTTTTAATATTGTAAATAATATATATACACATATATATATATATATTAAAATAGACTTATTTTCCATACAAAAAAATAGACTTAATTTGTTATCTCTCCACTCTATAAATCTATTTTTTATTACTCTATAAACTTGTCAAATCAACTTTTTTTCCTCGAAAACCACCCAAAAAGCCTATTTCGCCCATTTTTTGTACGAATCGGGTTCGACCGGTCAGGGTAGACCTCAAAATCGGCCGGCCTGACCAAATTTGGTCCGGTTAGTACAAACATCGGTCAAAAGCCTAAAAACGATCCGCTCGTGTGCCTGATTTGTGGTCCAACCGATCGGACTACATTTTTTAAAACCACGGTAAGGACCCATAATCAAGAAGCATTACCTCACAAAATAAGTTATCTATAAAAATTTACTATGATTATTCTGTAAGTATTACATGATATATCCAATAGTTAAGATTTCATAAATTTTATAATTGATCGTAAACCTTATATGGTCTACTCTCTCTTTTCTAAGTTTTGTTGGAAGATGAATGGTACGACGTCGTCATTGTTTGAATAACCACAATGTTATATCTCTCATAATAGACACCCTCGAAAGACTGCTTTACATAATCATCATCATCATCAATCAACTTGTAGCAACAACTGATCTTTTTTCTAATTGTAACGTTTACATCTTTAAGCACGGAAATCATCTTCACGCCTTTCCCTTCTTTCACAGAAAATAGAGTACAAGATGACCCAAAAACCATCATGCATTAGATCATGCACCGAATCTAATCTTAATTAATGTCTTTGGAGTCATTAATTAATGCCCTTGAGTCATGCTTTATATTATCATTAGAGGGTCACTTATAATTAGATCAGTTTCTTTACGAAGCTAAAACAAGACCAATGACAAAAGGTTTCCAAATAAACTTATCCTGTGCATAAACTTATCCGTAATAGTTGGGTACATTGGAGCTTGTACCTTTTAGTTCTCAAGAAAGACCATCAGCAGCTCAAAGTCTCGACAATTGTACCACCTTATAATCATATATGTTGTTTTAAAACCCGTGATCGGACCATCGGTTGATGATCTTGTCTTGATACTATCAGTTCGGATTGGATACTGGAATTGACATCAAGCTGCAGAATCTTTTGTACGATCAGCTTGAAACTGTCTTAGTAGAAGAATGGATTGATGGTAGAGGTTGAGGTCAATGCCGTCGACATTCCGACCTACACGAGCTTGGAGGATCGCCTGGGGACAACAAAATTAGCAAGACACTAAGAATGCCAGAAGTTATACTGAGATGATAGCAAATGAAGATTGATGCTCAATTTGCTGGTTTTAATGATGATTGAGTAAGAGAAAAATACTTGGATCGACTTCCCTAATAAGATCGATAGATAAAGAGAACTAATTTAGACCAAATTGCACTAAGCTATTACCTCGCCATTGGCTCGAACAAGGAGTTCTCCGATGAATTGGTACATGGAGCCGATTCGGAAGTTGAGGTCTCTCAAATGTTGGGTGTCGATTTTCAACATCGTACCTCCATCGGCAATCACGGCTAAGGCTGTCTCCACGGTGTGTTCTAGCAGCCTAGTTAGTACAACAAAAATAGTGTTACAGACCAGCAGCGCTTCATGCATGGAACTGTAAAAGGGTGACGGTGGCCATTGGCCAGCTGAACACCGGAGGAAGTGACTCCATGAATCTCAAGCCAAAGTGAAAAGAACTGAGAACAGTTATGTGCTGGATAGAGTTGGATCTCCATGAGAAGGACAAAAGAAAGAAAAGGATTCCATATCAGGAGCATGCCATGATACATTGACAACATAATCGCAGCACACGGATGTTTTAAAAACCAGTGGACTTGTATTCATGTGGATTATGGCAATGATTCATCGATATATGAAAGGGTCATACAGAACTTGCACCTAACAGATAAACAAGAATCATAAAATTATATCAGAATGCATATTGGTCAAAGATTTTAATGGAAAGCTTAGCATTTGAAGGTAATACAATGTTTCAGTGAGAGTCGGTGGATGCAAGTTCAAAGACTACATAATCCTGCTGATGAATCACAGAATTGACCAGCATTTAGAAACAGTAATGCTCCCATCTTTTTTTTGTTGATAATTACTGCTCCTATTCTTTGTTCGTACATCAACAAGACCGGCTCAGAAAGGAGCAACTACCGATTATCATATTACCTGCCCTGCAACATTTCACAGATTCACTAGTTTGTCCATTTTGCCATAAGTACATCTAAGCTACTTCACCCTTGTTACATAATTATCAACGGACCCTTATTACCCTCTCCCCATGCCCAGTTAATATATCCTATCATTACCTCAGGTTTTTAGTAATCTCCCTCTCCATGCAATTATACTACTATAAGTCGTGTTACTATACCATGTCCAATTCATCAGACCAATGTACCGCTTCCTGCATTGCAACCTTGCACGAGATTAGAATACTTCAGGTCAGACCACCATCCACTAAACGGACATCTTATATATGCAATAGAGATCCAATGCCATCCAGCATATAATTACTTAATTATTACCCTCAATTGGCTTCTCCTTAGGGTAGAAGTACTACTAGTAGTACTCGGTCTCCTTAGTATACCATGAAAATTCACTCCACTTAATGCACTAATAGATAAGAACTAAGAGCGAGATCTAACCATCAGAACACTTGAATCCTAGAAATGAGAGTGCGCCATAGAAAATTTCGTGCGGCTAAGGTTTTAAAATAGCTACATCCAATCCCTTGGACTCCGATGGAATTTGAAAAAGAACAGTGGGGAAGTAGCCGTTAGTATTCTAGGTTGTTATCTGTCCCATACAGATCATTTTCTGGAATTAACAATTCTGAAGATTTCCCGACAAAAATAGAGAATATTTGCACCCGGAAAGATGTCACTTCGCAAACAAAAACGAAGACGGGGTTCAGGGTACTAAACCAGGGAAACATGCAACAGTATAAATTGCAACAAAATGCTCGCTTTGCAACAATTTTCTACTGCATCAAACAAGTTCACTACAGTCAGGTTAAAAAGTAGAATTGCTCCTCGCTTTGCAACATTTCTACTGCATCGAAGAAGTTCACGACAATGAGGTTACAATCAGCATTGTTTCAGAATGAAGATAATGCAAAGCATCATACTTCGGATGAATCCTAACACGTAAAGATTCTGGGATCTTGTTCCCCCAATCACCCCAACACCAAACCAAAACATCAATTTCAAAAAGCAGTGACAAATAAGTGATGCAGAAGATCAATACTTGACTCGAAAAGATATCGACGAGTCTTACTTGCCGGTGACTCTTAGAGAGGCTCCTTGCTCGAAATAAGGAGAGGAAGGTGTCAATTCTGACAAAACCACCAATGCCCCAGATTTAATTGCTGGGCCGGCCATACCTAACCAAATAGATGCCACCTACAAAATCACGAACCGACAATTATTACCCACATTATATTTACCTCTAAAATGAATCAAAACTAGGTCAGGAAAGCATTAAAAAAAAGGGTCTTTCGGAAATTTAAAAAAAAATAAAGGAAGGAACTTTCATACTTAATAGCCAAACACTTGAGAACACCAAATCACGTCACGTAAATTGGAAAAAGCTCGAGATTGCAGGTGCTTGAAAGAGAAGAGAATGAAACCCAGTTCACAAAATTGGCAGGAGTGCATAAAAGAGATGCCTTTTTGGAGCCCGCCCGCCCTTCCTTTTCTCTCCAAGATGCCAAGAACTACAGGCGGGAAGGAGAAGGTTGGCCTTTTCACTTTTTACTTTACTCGTCCAGATGTATCGTGGGCTTAGTGTTTGGGCTGAGAATTTGAACATTGGGTTTGTTCGAAGTAAATTAGCACAAGCCCAAGCAGAAAATGGAAAACTCGACATTAACATCGACTAATTAATCCAAATTCAAAAGTCTCGATTTTTAGTATATTTTAATCTTGTGAAGTTACCATTGTCAAATTCGAGATTTTTAGTTAACTTCTTTTAATTTCAGCAATTGCGTTTCCTACTTGATGTCGTTTATGTCCAAGTTTTGAACCTTCTTGCGGTTATCACTTTTTATGTCCCAAGAAACACACCGCGTAAATCTTGACAAAACAAATTTATATTCAAACTATTCATCGAAACACTATGCTACAAATTAATACATTATCAAAATCCGATTTTAGGTTTTTTACTCGTATTAAAAATTAATAAATGTGCAAAAAAAACAACGTCAATGAAAAATCTTTTCTCGATAATTTATTTTATCAAGAACAAACGGAGCCTTCAGACAATAAAACATGAGGGAACTTCTTAAAGTCGCGTGTGTATGATGAGTGTGCAAACACTTAAGTATTTGTCATATGTTTCGAAGGTATTTAACCCCGTTTTCGTCGTGTCCAATGGAATCTTTTATCGTTCGTATGTGCTTGAGTCTTGAAGTGAATTTCTACTGTTTGCCATGTGTTTTTATAGGTACTTAGGGCAGTTCATGAGCGATTGGAGCATGGTTGGAAGGATGAGAAGGTTGGACCAAAGGAGCAAGCAGCCCAGCGGCCGCTACCCCTCTGGCCCTCGCTGGGCTCTGGCAGATTGCACGGGAGTTTTTGGCCTAGCGGCCGCTAGGACCCTGATGGCACCTTATTCTGGATTTCCTATTTTGACGGTTTTTCACCCCGTTCCGAATTTGGATAATTTTGGGCCATTGTTTTAGCCCTGAAACATCATGTTTTACTTATTTTCCATATATATGCCTACTTGTAATTGGCCGTAGGACTTCTAGTTTAGGAAGAGACTTCTAGGTT
Organism: Hypericum androsaemum; assembly: GCA_963995505.1. Classification (NCBI taxonomy): domain Eukaryota; kingdom Viridiplantae; phylum Streptophyta; class Magnoliopsida; order Malpighiales; family Hypericaceae; genus Hypericum; species Hypericum androsaemum. Next base: position 11,850,714 of record OZ023190.1, read on the forward strand.
TTTCTATTTTCTAGTTAGTTGGCTTGGTTATATAAAGCCATAGTCTCTTAGGCTTTATGAATATACTTTTCCTACGATTTTGAGACAGCCCTTTGGAGATCAATAAAGTCATTATTCCGCTTAGCTTCGTGGAGGAGATTGGCAAGGCTTGCTCGAACGACTAAGCCTTCTCTTTCTCTATACTTATGCTTTTCCTTATGATATTTTCTATTAATTTCTCTTGCTTTATTGCCATGCTTAGCGAGTAGATTTCCTTAGAGTGCAATGCCCTAATATGTGATTAATTGCCTATGTGAATTATGGTTCGAATATCTTAGGTATTAGTTATTAATTGGTGTACTTAATGCTTAACCTAACTTGATCACATAGGTTATGATTATAATTGATGAGAGTGGACCGAAAGATACTCTAATTGATGGATAAACTAATTAACATGTTATTAGGTATTAATGAGACGTCTTAATATTCTAAGAATAACCCGCTAGGAAAAATCTTCGTAATTTAATTTAGTTTTGTTCTAGGTCTAATTAATGAGCGAAAGCATTAATTAGTAACCTAGGCCCTTGCTATCTTAGTTTTATTTCTCTAATGAGTGAAAGTGTTTGGGGGATGCACTAGAATACTCCGGGTACTAGTTAAAATGTCATAAGAACCATAATCTCAACATATGTAGTTAATTCATAAGGGTATTGTGCTCGTTTGTCTCTATTGAATAACAACTCGACTCTTTACATTTTTGATTTTATTTACTTATTCGCGTTACTTATTCGCAACTCCTTTACCTACCTTATAATCACAAAAAATGTTGAATTTTAAATTCCATAATATTTTTTTACCTTCAATATGTTGATTCCAATCGGTAACTTCACATTCTTGACCAAGTATTTCATCCATGCCACCAATCAAAATTGTAATCGAACAACTTTAACATTATGTAACTCGGATTTTAGTGAAAAAAACACCGGAAGACTAACTTTAATAAGATTTATCTTTAATATTTGATCTAGCTGTATTTGTTTCAAAGCCCTCCCATGGAATGATCTTCGTTCTTTGGTTTATTGAATTTTCGTTCTTTGGTTCTTTGAGTTTAGTTTTTAAAAAAAATACATGGTACATTTTTTGAAGTTGACAAGAATTTAAAGGGTCATTCCTTCACAAGAATGTGAAGCGTCCCTTTCTCTTTATTCACGTGGGATTAGTTTATATTTTTTTTACCTTTTTAGTATTTTCATAAAAAAAATATATTATCCCTAATTTTTTAGTTTGATTTAGTTTCTATTAGTTTTCCAATATTACTCCTAATTGCCTTAGTAATACATAGCTTGCCACCATATCCTCTTTATCCCTAAGGATGGGGGACTAAGCTTGTCCCCTCCAAATCTCTCCCCGAACTGAGAATCCCTCGCCCGCCGTTAATAAAAGTATCATTAAATATTTGATAGATTTGTCCAACTAATAAAGCGACAACTAGAGATCTTGCCTAGATACGGTAACTTCTTAGGAGCAGTTTTATCGGGTTTATTGTAGGACAAGAAGAGAATCCCGAGAAGATACGTAACGACAAAGAGAATGGTTAGCATATTTTTTGGGAAGCCGCCAGGCGCAACTTAAGGCCTTGTTTGGCAAGATGGAATGAAAAATTCCTTTCCACCATATTTTCAAATTTCACAAGAAAATGAAACATTTTTCCGTCTATTTGTGCACCCTTTGCGCAAACTCTACGATTCTTAGTGTGTTATCATTCATTGGTGTTGTGGATCATCTTTACATATTTTTTTAATCAATTGGTATCCGCCTCATTGGGCTGACTAGTTTAATTTAGAGCCGGGTAGGACCTTGCTGCATACCCAAGGTCTCGAACCCGAGACATGGTTAAGACAGAACAACTTCATTACCAATTGATCTAAGTGCCTGTTGGTAGAGATATGAATTAATCTATTTAAAAGGCATGTTTAGGTGTATGGGTACATTATCAAGAATGATCAAGAACTAAAATTAATTGATGTACTTACAATTTTTTAAAAGTCAAAACTGTCCGAGATGATTTTTTTCATTTCGGACTTAATCCACAGCTGCCATATTTCATGGAGTGATAATCTAATCAATAGTTAATTGATGTGGACGTGACTTTGATTAATAGATTAGACAATTACAGACATCCCAATTAATTTCGTGCCGACAAGAATCACAGGGTTATTCCAACCAAGACAACGACCTTCGATTTTAATATGCAAGCTTGCAACGAGTAGGCTAAACAGAAATAATACGAAAATTAAATGGGATAAGTTTATTTTAGTATCCTATAGTTTCACCTATTTTGTTTGGAGTACCATGTAGTTTCAAATTGGTAGTTTAGTACCCTGTGGTTGACCACTAATTATCAGGGCAGGTCAAAGGCAGCTGCCCGTCAAAATCCGCCTGAAACGTCGTCGTTTTGAGACCACATAGAAGACGTGAACCGTGATAAATTACCTATTTAGTCCCTAAAATGAACTTATTCCTAAAAATTAATTATCTCTCTCTCCCCATCTCTCCCCCCCCTCCCCAACCCCACTCTCTCTCTCCCCCTCCTACATGACGGTTCGATATAAAAAAGAGAAAACAAACAAAAAATTTACCAGAGACTTAATCCATCTTGTTGTCGACGCTTAACTAGAAAAAGACTCCACCTTTGAAGGGAAAAACACCAAAAATGAGAGAGAGAGAGATTGAGATGAAGAGAGAGGCGGGAGATTGTCCACTGTGGCCCTCGCCGTGGGTTGAGGCGGATGAAGGAGTTGACAACAGCGGTGGTGTGGGCGACGCCGGTCCAAACCATAGCAAAGATCCTAAGGGCGGCGGCAAGGGCCATGGTGGAGATGTGGATCACTCAGGCGCGAGATGTGGGTCCTGGGGTGAAATCAACGATGAAGACGGTGCCGTTTTGACCAAGGAAGAAATCCTGGTGACCATCTCGGGGTGCGGAGTCCACCTCAAACGCATCTTGGGTTCTTTTCGTAATAGCTTAATATTGAGCTTTGTTGGTTATATTTCCCTTCCAATCGAGTAAAGGATGCATCTTTTATCTCGTTTGTTGTGTCGGTGTGAATCAAATGCTCACAGATCTGGGTCCTTTGATGGATTTTTCTATTGGGTACTTGTTTTCGACGTTGGAGATTCATGGGTTGTGAGTTTACTTGTTTAACATTTTGCTCTTTTTGGTTGTGGATTTACTTGAAAAGTGATGGGAGGTTGCTAATCTGAATGTGTATGTTTGGTTCTGCGGTTAATTTTTTTGGTTTGATCTTGTTGGTGTTTTAAGGTTGAACATGGTAAGAATCAGGAGGAAGAAGATTTAAATAATTGGTTTTTGAAAAAAATTATAAACAAATTGGGATCGTATAGGTAATTTATCATAGTACACATCAACTTTTAACAAGGCTACTCTATTGCCACGTGTCTTCCACGTTGTCTCAAAATGACAATGTTTCAGGCGGGTTTCCACGGGCAGCTGCCTTGGACCTGCCCTAATAATCGGTGGTCAACCACGGGCAGCTGCCTTGGACCTGCCCTGATAATTGGTGGTCAACCACGGGGTACTAAACTACCAATTTGAAACCACGTGGTACTCCAGGAAAAATGGGTGAAACTACAGGGTACTAAAATGAACTTATCCCAAATTAAATAGACCACCATAATCTCAAAATCCCACCCGAAACACGCGCGTGTACTTGACGCTAAAACTCACGATAAGTCGGCGGCGAGAAAACTAAAGCAAGCGTCTCCGTTTCGCGACAGGAGAATAGAAGGGCACGGAATCCGCGTGACGCAATCCTATCAGGGCACGGCTTTGATAAGTAGATAAGCCAGGTGAATAACCCAATTAATTATATAAGGAGACTGACTTATCAGAACGAAGAAAAAGAAAGATCTCTGCACCAAGATAGCGAGAGAGAGAGAGAGAGAGTCACCAAGTCCATCTCAATTCTATTTTCTTTTCTTTATTTCTTTTTTTGGGTACCCTTTTTTTAACCCCTCTCCTTCCTTCTTCCCACGCAGCCTTTACTAATAAAAGTCGTCGAATTTTGATCCACTTTCTTGTGGGGGTTTTTTGTGTTTTCCTTTAAAAGAAGCGTAAAGTTTCAATCTTTGGGGGGTTTCTCTCGAAAAGAATGTCGGATGCTTTGAACAGAGATTTGGTGTTCCTTCTGCTCCAATTCCTGGATGAAGAGAAGTGCCCGGAGTCTGTTCACAAGTAGTTCCTCTCCATTCTCTTTGTTTTCCCTTTTTTTAATAATTTTTTTAGGATTTGTTTTGAGGAGAATTTACCTGGGTATTGAAGTTGAAGTTAGTGGCTTTTTGTTGCTTTCAAAGCTTGTGGTGATTTTGTCGTCTTGTGGTCGGTGAAGGTTTAGGGCAAGAGATAATGCTGGTTTAAGTTGGTGTTATAGATGGCAGATGAACATGAGTTGGCATTTGCCCTTCTTTAATGCTTGGCTGGAATTAAGAACTGAAGTTTGGATTTTTGGTAGTTACATTATATATTTACCTTTTTTATTCTGTCCCCCGCACGCGCGGCACGTGGTTTAGCTTAACTGGCTGGAGAGGTCTTAAGTTGTCCTTTGTGTGGTGTGTATGATCTTCCATGATGAAGGGCTTTAGGCTGAGCAATTTGGATTTTTTACAGAGATTAGTTGATGATGCTTGGAGCAGACTTCTTCTTTTAATAATTCCATAATTGTAAGGATGATGATCACTGCTAAATCAAAATGCCTTGTGAGTTGAAGATTGCTTTTATGATAGAAGAGTTTTTAGGTGAATGGGGATTCAGATTCTTGGATATAACATGGCAACAAATCTTTTTTGTTGCTTTTAAGACGGACGGATGGTTGGTTAGAGTACATGATCTGCATTATTCACTGGAAAAACTACCGTATGTTTACCTTCTTGTGTGTTTGAACAGATTCTGTGTTTTGACCATAAGTACAGTGCCCTTTATCTAGCAAACTAGTTGAATGAAGAACAATTTTTTTTTTTTGATTTTAGGCTTGAGAAGGAGTCAAGGTTTTACTTCAACATGAAGTACTTCCAAGAGAAAGTTGAAGCTGGAGATTGGGAAGAAGTTGAAAAGTATCTTTCGGGCTATACCAAGTTCAACGATAACAATTTCTCCACGAAGATGTTTTTCGAAATCAGAAAGCATAAGTATCTTGAAGCACTAGAGTATGTTTTATTTTCTGGAATTGGTGCTTCAGCGGTTAATAACTCGGGTCTTTATTTGCAATTTATGTCATTTGTAAATCTTTGGTTGCTGATACAGACAAGATAAAACCAAGGCTGTTGAAATTTTAGTGGGTGACCTGAAAGTGTTTTCAACATTCAACGAGGAGTTGTACAAAGAGATCACTCAACTATTGTTTCTTACTAATTTCAGGTAATTACCGTCTAAGCACATTGTCCTAGGAAAGAGGAACATGCTATTGCATTAGGTTTGTGAAGGCTTTTGTTTGTTTTGGTTGCCTTGTCACCACAGGGAGAACGAGAAACTCTCGAAGATGGGGGATACTAAAACAGGTCGTACCGCATTGTCCATAGAATTGAAGAAACTAATTGAGGAAAATCCTCTTCTTAAAGATAAGCTTATCTTTCCAACGGTGAAGCGATCGAGATTGAGAGAGCTAATCAATCAGAGGTACTTTTTTTTAATGATTGTTGATTGTTTTCTATAAGAGAATTGGACATTGATTTTGAATCTCTTTTGGTCAAGCATTCCATAATATGATTATTGGTGTTGCCATACATGACCACTGTGTGTTTTCCAGTTTGAACTGGCAGCACAGTTTATGCAAGAATCAAATTCCTAAACCTGACATCGAGACTCTGTTCACTGATCATGGATGTACACCTCCAAATGGTGCTCCTGCCACCGCACCTGTTAATCTCCCTATAGCCTCTGCTGTTGCCAGGCTGGCTGCGTATCCCCCGCATGGGATTCATGGAGTACGATGTCATTGCCCTTTTCTTGCATCAGATTGTTTTTTCTTCCTACCAGAGTATTTTTACTGAAACTTCTTGTACCTAATTCTGTTGCCAAGCCCTTTCCGACTCCTGCTGCAGCAGCAGCTACTGCAAATCCTGGTGCTCTGGCTAGTTGGATGGCCAATGCTTCGGCTTCTTCATCTCTTCAAGCAGCTGTAGCTGCAGCATCGACTTTGCCCGTTGCTCAAAGTACAGGTCTGAATTTCAAGCTTTCCTCTTACCATTTCCATCCATTTTGTATTGCTCTAGAATGTCCAGAAGGTGGTGACTACATGTACTTGAAAACAACCCAAAGATCCATTGTTACTGAACTGGTCACAGATGCATTTCATTTTCTGTTCTGTTTTGGTTTTGAAGAGTTGACATGTTTGGAGGGTGATGAAAGATCTGTTGATTGTAAATTCCAGCTATTCTTTCTGTCTGCTGCTGAATTGTTGTGAGAGCTGTTTTGAAAAATAATGGCTGTTCTTTCAATCTTTTAAGTTTACCTAGCTAATATGCTTTGATAATCTTTTACGAGACTAGGGAAGACTAGAACAACTCCTTGCTTGTGACATACTTGTTTTGCCCTTTGTTTGGGAAGGGAAGAATCTAGGGGAAAAGAAAAGGAGAAAGAAAGTTGGAAGAAAAATATTATTCCTTTGTTTGGGAAAGGGAAAGAAAATTGAGGGAAAAATCTCGTTCTCAAATACCAAGATTCATTCTCTTCAAATTGACGAAAAAGTGGGATGAAAGAGAAGATAAACTTCAAATTTTGTTCTTGATCTCTATTTTATCTCTCCCAATAAACTAGTAATTCTGTGATGCTTACTGTTGGATGGTAGTTTTGGCTCTACGTGTCTAATATGTAGTTGCTTTTCATCTTCTTTCCATTTTCTTTCTTCATATTAATATTTTCCAAATTATCTTCTTTCCATTTTCTTTCTTCATATTAATATTTTCCAAATTATACTTTCTTTCCTTCTTATTTTCTTTCCAAATGAAATGTTAAATTGTTGATATCCGATTGACATCAAATATTTCTTCTGCTTGTGCCAGTTTCTAGCGTAAAACGTACAAGACCACCTCATAATATGCCAGGTTATCAGAGTTTTGAACGTGAACAGCCAATGAAACGTTTACGGCCTGCGCAATCTGTTGAGCAGGTAATTTGATTTATCTTTAATATTTTTTTAGTGGCTTTAACCACTCATTGAAAAGATCTTCTTTTCATGTCTTTCATCAGGTAACTTTTATTTTCCGATATTTTCTTCAGGCAACTCATCCAACACTTCGACAGCAAGCATCTTGGTCTCCGGAGGATCTACCTGTATCAGTTGCGGTGACCTTGCATCAAGGTTCAGCTGTCATGAGCATGGACTTCCAACCTTTTTACCCCAATTGGCTTCTTGGTACAGAACTTGTTTTTTAGTGCAGATGTAATAACATTGTGCGACTCTTGTTCAAAAATGAAGCCCTTCTCTCATTTTCTTCTCTCTTAATGATTTATGGGGCAGTTGGGTCTGCTAACGGGGATATAACACTCTGGGAACTTGTACTTAAGGAGAGAATGTGTTCAAAGTACTTTGCAATATGGAACATAACAGCTTGTAGTCTGCCATTTCAGGTGACACCTGTGTTCCTATCTACATGAATGGTTACATTGGTTGTCGCACAAAGCATCTAATGGTTGCTTTACATTTCCTTACTTTTGGCAGGCTTCTGTGAAAGATACTACAACTGTATCTGTGAGCCGTGTTAAATGGAGTCCTGATGGGAAATTTATAGGTTCGTGCCCTTAGTTGATATGTCTTTCCGTACACTTTATTCTAGTTTCATCTTCTTCTCTTGTTGATGCAGGGGCTGCTTTTAGTAAACATTTGGTCCATATATATGCTTGTAATGGTCCGGCTGGTTTAGACCAACATTTAGAGGTGAGATGATAGGTTGATTCTGTTAGTCTTGAGGAAATATCCATTGATCTCACCATAACATATATTTTCTGCTTGTGACAGATTGATGCCCATGTTGGCAGCGTTAATGACCTAGCTTTTGCTTATCCAAATAAACAATTGTGTTTTGTGACCTGTGGAGATGATAAGTTGATAAAGGTTATAAAATCTCTCTATTTGTAGATTCAGATACAGTCATTACTCATTAGACTGTTGTTGTCTAATGAAGCAAGTGTGACAGGTTTGGGATTTGACTGGGAGGAAGCTTTTTAACTTTGAAGGACATGAAGCGCCAGTTTATTCTATTTGTCCACACTACAAAGAGGATTTCAAGGTATATTAGGAAAGGAACTGCCATCCTGTTTCTGTAACTTTACTTCTATTAGGGTTGGAACTCGTATCTTATGTCGTATCCTCCGGTGTTTCTGTACTCTATTTCAGTTTTGTGCCTTTCTTTCTTGTGTTAATTGTTCTAGCATCCATTTGCAGTATGTATATTCAACTACTATTGATGGAAGGATAAAGGCATGGCTTTATGACAACATGGGCTCCAGGTTGGACTATGATGCTCCAGGACATGGGTGCACTACCATGCTTTACAGTGCTGATGGTAGTAGGTGAGTTCACTGTTAGTAGACACTTCTCCAAATGCAGGACCTTATCGGCCTTTCGTTCTTTGTATAATAGTTTCGTACATGCTTTGCATTAGATGGAGTTAGTGTTCTTAAGTATCTATTCTGTTCTACCTTTTTCCAATGTCCGCGTCTTTTGATTCATCGCATCAGGTTGTTCTCTTGCGGAACAAGCAAGGAAGGGGAGTCTTATCTAGTTGAATGGGATGAAAGCGAAGGAGCAATAATGAGGCACTATACTGGGTTTAGAAAGAATTCTCCAGGTGGTGTGGTGCAAATTGACACCACACGAAACCGTTTCCTGGCTGCAGGTGAAGACGGTCAAATAAAGTTTTGGGACATGGACAATACCAACATGCTTACAAGCATAGATGCTGATGGTGGCTTGCCGGTTAGTTACATGATGACAGCTCTGCTTTTGGGCATTATTGTCTGAAGTGAAAGTCTGACCATGTTTTGTGCTTCAGAGTCTTCCTCGCTTGAAATTCAGCAAGGAAGGAAATTTTCTTGCTGTTACAACTGCAGACAATGGATTCAAGATACTTGTAAACCGTGCTGGTCAAAATGCCCTGAACGTCAATGTACGTTACGGTGTTGATGCAGCTCGTCCTTACATTCGTAAGGTGCAACGGAGATCTCCTGCGAAGCCTTCCCCTTTGCTGGTGAGCTTGCTGACATAGTTTCAATTCCCAATCCACCGTCATCACTATTGGCTTCCGTTTGTCTCATGTACCAGCTTACAATATTTGTTGTCTAATGTCTGGATTTTTCTCTCAATTGCCTTACTTGCATAAGAATGGGGTTGATCCCACGGGTCGAAGCATGGAAGAGCCTGTAATACTTGAAGAAGCAGCTGGTAGAACCAAACCCTTGCAGTTGGCTGAAATCATGGATTCTGGCGAGTGTCGGTTTGTTACCTTGTCTGACAACAGAGATACTTTGAATTTGAGCAAGGTGCGTTGAGTTGCTCACTGTTCTTATCTCCTTCATTTACTCTGATAAATTATTGGGATTTTGCAGTGCTCTAACTTTTGAATGAAATCCAGGTGGTTCGACTGATATACACCAATTCTGGTAGTGGGATTTTGGCACTTGGGTCAAATGGAGTTCTTAAGCTCTGGAAGTGGCAACAAAATGACCAGAATCCTTCGGGAATGGTAATGTTAGTTGAAACTTGAAATTGTTTTAATAGGTTTTCCTTCTTTTTATCATGTACTCATATTTTCTCCTCGTGTGGAGATTGTGAACAAGTGGTTTAGGAGGGAGAATGATTTTTCGTTATTTAAAACTTGGTCTTTTTGAGCTTTTTATCTCTGGTAATGGATTTCTGAACGTTGGTTCTGTCAAAAGGCCACTGCCAGTGCTGTTCCACAGCATTGGAAACCCAACAGTGGTCTTGTTATGACTAATGATGTCGGAGGTGTGAACCTTGAAGAAACCGTCCCATGGATGGCGCTTTCAAAGAACGATTCTTATGTAGTATCTGCTTCTGGTGGCAAGGCTTCTTTGTTCAACATGTTGAATTTTAAGGTATCTCTTAATTACGAGTGCATTGTGTGCGGATTTTAAGCAAGTTTCTGTAGCTTTGGCTTTACACTGCTGTGGCCTGTGTGCAGTTGATGACGACATTCGCGTCTCCACCCCCTCCTCCAACCTTCATAGCGTTCCATCCTCGGGACAATAACATTATGGCTATTGGAATGGAGGATTCGACTATCAATATCTACAATGTCAAGTTGAATGAGGTGGTGATATTTCATTTGATGGGTGATAGTTCAGGACTTCCTGATTCTTTACTCTTGATCCAGACGCTAAAATTTATCTCTTCCGTGTTGAAGGTGAAAACGAAATTGAAGGGTCATCAGAAGCGAATTACGGGTCTCGCCTTCTCCACTAGTCTCAATATTCTAGTGTCGTCAGGTGCTGATGCTCAGGCAAGTAATGGCCATAGCACTGCCACCACTTTTGACTTGATGCTCTTCTGTTATCTTTTTGTTGTATCTGGTATCACATATCCCAGAGAGGAATGTCATTTATTTGTATGCTTATTTACATTTCAATATTTGTAGCTATGCGCGTGGAGCATCGACACATGGGAGAAAAGGAAATCAGGTCCCATTCAAATATTAACAGGTAAGGCAACTACTGGTGATACGCGAGTGCAGTTCCATTCCGATCAGGTTCGCCTGTTGGTGGTTCATGAGACCCAGTTAGCAATATATGATGCATCCAAGATGGAGCGCGTTGAACAGGTTAGAGTTTGACAATAGTTTAACAAGCTTTAGCTCCTTCCTATTTCTATCTTCCCCCTTTTTTTTGGGTTCTAATTGCCAAGGAATTGTCTTGACACAGTGGGTTCCGCAAGATATATTGTCAGCACCCATCTCATCGGCGGCATACTCTTGCGATAGCCAGTTAATTTTTGCTACATTTCGTGATGGTAATGTTGGAGTGTTTGATGCTGATAGTTTGAGACCTGGATGCCGAATCGCTGCTTCTGCTTACTTGTCGCAAGCTGTCTTGAATGGGTACTTGATCTCTCAGCCTATTCATATTTTCTCTGCTTGTTCCTCTCCACTGCCATTTCTGATCTTGCCATTGCTTGTGGGGCGTTCCTTTTTGCAGAAGTCAACAGGTCTACCCGCTCGTTGTTGCTGCACATCCAGCAGAGCCAAACCAACTAGCAGTTGGGTTGACTGACGGATCGGTTGTAGTGATGGAACCCAGAGAATCAGATGGGAAATGGGGAACCAGTCCAGCATCGGATAATGGAACGCTCAACGGAAGGACAAGCTCTTCATCTACTATCAGCACTTACACTTCAGATCAGTTGCAAAGATGATCAGACACACCTTGTGATCTACCGCTCTTTAGGCCGCTCATTTCATTTGTGAAGCATTAGGCTGCTTTGCACATATTGTACATATATATGTCTAGTCAGATGTAGTTACTGAACTGGTTCCTAACAATCATCGTTGAAATAAATTTCAATTTTGGTACCCTTTTTGTTGCAGTCAGATTGCTGTCGTGTGCTTTGAGACTGCTACTACCTTTGTTACTGGATGGATCTGTATGGACCAAGGAATCGTACTTCTGATATAACTTTTGTTTTACCTGCAGAGTTCGAATCCGGGATTCAATGTATCAAATTCGATAGAGCAATCAATAATGGAGTTTGTTGATGTTAAGTGACACATGAAAGAAAATGGAGATTAAAGCTGCAAAAAGGAAACCAAGGGGAGATGGAATCATCTCAACCAAATGCAGTCTTCATGGTAGCCAAGTACACACCAGAATGAATCGGTGGCTTGCACTTCCCTCCCAGCAAAATCTTCCTCTTGCATAGCTCCTCCCCGTTGCTGCACTTCTCTTCGTTGTCGTTTGAAGCTGCCGTGCTTCCTAGCGGCGGGTTTCTAGCCATGGACCAAGCCAGCCTCAACCCGGCCTAGTGGTCAGCTGCTGCCCCCAATACTTGAATTCCTAGCCCATCGTGTCACAGCATTTGGACTTGCAGCTGCTAAACACTTTCGACAAGAACCCGGCAAAGCCACACCTCTTCTTTCCCTGCTCAGTACAACCACCGATCGACGTAACCACGCCACCTCCGGGCCGTCCATCGCTCATCGTCCTCTTATGCATGGCCTTAACCAAACACCTTGGGATCCTTACCCTGATCTTCGGCTGTGGAACCGTGATGACACCTAGAAGTACGACGACGAGGAGGAGTTACTGTCAGGTTCGAACTTGGTGGTCACGTTACTTGTAGCAGTCAGTACTGGCTGCAACAGCTCTGCAAGTTTTTGGATATCTTTCCTCCATTGGTACCCTCTCTATGGTCTTGTCAAGCTTAGGAGTGAGTGCATGGTAACGTCATTTGTTGAGAAACTTTATTAAATTAATTGTCACCAGACCAGAGAGTAGCTAGTTTTGGATTAGTTCAGAGATTCATTTGTTGGATAATAAAACTCAGTTGTGACACTATTATTGTTCATAGCAGCTGATTGATACCTATCTGCTAATAACTACCTTAACTATATAGAATATAGAAAATGTTGCATCATATATATTCCTCAGAAAAAATTATTTATTTTATTGGTAAAAATTCATTTTAGTAACCTGACCGATTTTTACATCACTACCATGTGGTTTTAAAATATTCGACCAGAAAATAAAATCTCACTATTTGAATAATTTTTTGGATAGAGATACTCCAAGTATAATTAGGAATAAGTTTTGGTTTTAATTTTTTTTGAGAAACAAATCAGAAAAATATGAAAAAACTCATCTCCCATTTTTATAATTATTTTCTGATTTATTTTTTAATTTAACATACATATCGATATTTTTTGTCTAAAATATGTATTCAAATAGTGAGGTGTCAATTTCAGAAACCTTTGTACTCGATCCTAAACAAAATTAAAATAGACTTTTACCTTAAAAAATAGACATTTACCTATTTTATTTGATAAGGGTATTTTAGTCAAAATATCTCCTCCCCTGTTAGAATTCAGACTTTTTATCGCATGACTAAAACGGGTTTGGATTGGGTCCAGAACGGGCCTATTCCGAACCGTTTGGACTGAAAAACAGGCGGGGACTTATTTTCAAAATAATTAAAATACAGAGATAAAAATGAAAAAGTCTGCGCGCAGCAGGGGATCGCCAACATACCATTATTGATAACTGGGTATGCCATTATCATAGTACGCGGGCCATTATCAATAACTAGGCATGCCAGTGTCGTAACCGAGGTCAGAACCAGAGCATACCATTATCGGTCATTGAGTCCAAACAGTCCGGAATGACCTCTTCACTCCGTATCTCTTCACTCCGTACCCAAACCACAGCGGACTAAAACATGCTAAGTCTTCCTTATTTTAACGGAGCAAAATCCTAGGCCCATTAGGATTTGATCGGACCCAGGGAAAAACATACAAGCCCATGTACTTAAAGCTTGTCGGATCGCTTCCTCTAAACCCTCGGTTGCAAAGGAGAAAAACAGAGAGCGAGCCGCGAGCGTTTTGTCTCTCCTCTTCCTCTTCAGGCAAGGTAAAGGTAACCTCGCCGCCGCCGCTCTCTATTTTTCCTATTTTATTCGATTTTCCTTTTCCTGTCTAAACAACGAAATTACGTTATTATATTCGAAACGACGACGTCTATCTAGGGCTATACCCTAAAATCTCGATTATTTTTAAGGAACACTATTCTCTCCCTAAACCCTAGCTGAACTAACTGGATCTCGGTTTTCACTAGTGGTACGCCTTGTTGCGAGTGCTCTTGGTGTTGAATCTGGTTACGATTTGGCGCGCGGGAATTGAGAATTTATGCGAATTTGTTTTGCAGGTAATCGAAGCGTACGGTTTCTGAGTTCGAGATTTGGTTTGAAGGAGATGGCTATCTTTGCCAAGCCGGAGAATGCGCTCAAGCGAGCTGAAGGTTTAGAGTCGTTTAATTAACTTACACGTACGTTTGCCTCTTTTTCGTTCTGTTGTCTAAGTTTATGATTGGGTTTTGTGTTTTCTCAGAGTTGATCAATGTGGGGCAGAAGCAAGATGCGTTGCAGGCCCTTCATGATTTGATCACCTCCAAGAGGTACAGGGCGTGGCAGAAGACACTGGAGAAGATTATGTTCAAGTATGTTGAGCTCTGCGTTGACCTTCGGAGGGGAAGGTTTGCCAAGGATGGGCTGATTCAGTACAGGATTGTTTGTCAACAAGTGAATGTCAACTCCTTGGAGGAGGTGATCAAGCACTTCATGCATCTCTCCACGGAGAAGGCCGAGCAGGCTCGTAGCCAGGCCGAAGCTCTTGAAGAGGCACTTGATGTTGATGACCTTGAAGCTGATAGAAGACCTGAAGATCTGATGCTCAGTTACGTCAGTGGAGAGAAGGGTAAGGAGAGGTCTGACCGCGAACTTGTTACACCTTGGTTCAAATTTCTGTGGGAGACCTACAGAACAGTCCTTGAGATCCTGAGGAATAACTCAAAGTTGGAAGCTCTCTATGCGGTAATTGGCAGATCTTTGTGCTTTATTTGTCTTTATATTTGTTTGAAATATCACTTTTGGCAAAACTATTGTATACGGGTGATTCACATCCACTATTGGTAACACTATTATACGAGATGATTCAAATCCACTTTGGTAACACTATTATGAGATAATTCAAATCCACTGTTGGTGACACTGTTATATGAGATACTTCAAATACTCTGTTGGCGACACTATTATATGAGGTAATTTAAATGACAAGCATAAATGTTACATGGATCTCCTCTTTCATTACAGTTGTGATGAGTCGTTTAATGTGCATCGAATGTTATTATCTTGTTAATCTCTGTCACTTTTCAGTTTTGCAAATGTGATTTTTTTTTCAGCTTTGCTTGTTGTGGTTAATCATTGACTCGTTTTGTGTTGTTTTGTTTGCTTGCTTTTGATGATTGTACATATTCATCTCAGATCCGAGTTTTGGCATTTTCATTTAACAAATGTCAATATGCCATTTGCATCAAACACTCACTTGTATTTCAAAATTGTAATAGATTGAAAAGTATGCTTACCGCAGATTGTAATTTGCAGATGACTGCACACCGAGCCTTCCAGTTTTGCAAGCAGTACAAAAGGACTACAGAGTTCAGGCGTCTGTGTGAGATAATAAGAAACCATTTGGCAAACCTCAACAAGTACAGAGACCAAAGGGATCGCCCTGATTTATCTGCTCCGGAGAGCTTGCAGCTGTATCTTGATACTCGATTCGAGCAGCTAAAAATTGCAACAGAGCTTGAACTCTGGCAGGTATCAAAGCATGAACCCTTTCTATTAAAAAAAAAGAAATTGGGAAATATTTGAATTTCTGTTTTGGACCTGTGAAATCTTTCAAATATATGAGACAGTTCTGAATCCCTGATGTATGATTCCAACCATGTCAGCCTTGGGTTGTCCTTCTAAAATGTGGCATGAAATGGTCTTACATTCTTCTTGTGTTTGAGGCGTTCGTACCATTTTTGTTTGTAGTTTAATACAAATATCTAGGATCTTTATTCTTGTTTCTTGATGTGCGTTAAAAATAGCATTTTCTATCTATTGGATGATATTATCTGAGTTGTTGCACTTGTGTTATTCTTTCTTCATTATCAATGTGCAGGAAGCTTTTAGATCCATTGAAGATATTCATGGATTGATGTGCTTGGTTAAGAAAACTCCCAAGTCTTCCTTAATGGTGGTTTATTATGGAAAACTAACAGAGATTTTCTGGATCTCGTCAAGTCATCTATATCATGCTTATGCATGGTTGAAGCTTTTTACTCTACAGAAAAGCTTCAAAAAAAATTTAAGCCAAAAGGATCTACAGCTGATAGCATCCTCTGTTGTGTTGGCTGCGCTAGCAGTTCTCCCATATGATCTCACACATGGTGCATCACATATGGAGCTTGAAAATGTGAAAGAGCGTAACACAAGGATGGCTAATCTTATTGGATTCAGTATAGAGTCAAAATCTGAAAACAGGGAAGTGGTAAGAAAGATGTTTTCCTTGACTTCTTTTTAGAGAGTTGTTTATCGATATATCATTTTATTATTATTTCTTATATGGTGGTTTCCTCATTCCAATATTTGACAGCTATCGAGGTCATCCCTGATGTCAGAACTGGTGAGTCACATTGCTCAATCTTTAATCATCTTTTCTTTGATCTTTTTGTTGTGTCATTGGCAAAGTAAAGCCTTTCTCATTTGAGTTATAAAGAAAGTTCCATGAATTAAGATTAAACTTTTTCAGGTACTTTGTGTTGATTATTGGCAATTTTTTTCTCAACTGCTTGGAATAATTGATGGCGCAAATTAATAGACTCAATTACTAGTTGCTGATTTGAATATTATCAGTTACCATTCTTTTGGCTTTCTCATTCCAATATAACTGTAGCCGCCACCATGACGAATTGAAATATTGTATCCAGGTTTCTAAGGGCGTGCTCAGCTGTGCAGCTCAAGAAGTCAAGGATATCTTTAATCTTCTGGAGCATGAGTTCTTGCCCCTAGATCTTGCAGCAAAAGTGCAGCCCTTGTTGTCTAAAGTATCTAAGTTAGGGGGAAAACTTGCTTCTGCTTCTTCTGTTCCTGAAGTTCAACTGTCTCAATATGTTCCTTCCCTAGAAAAGCTGGCCACTCTAAGGCAACTCCATCAGGTCCTTTTCTTCCTATTTCAATTTGTTTGCCCATTTTGTTATGATGGTCATTCTTTGACCTATATTCATTCCCTTGCTCACATCTTTGTGTCACTTTATCCAGGTGTCTCAAGTGTATCAGACCATGAACATAGAGAGTCTGTCGCGGATGATACCCTTTTTCGAATTTCCCGTGGTTGAGAAGATTGCTGTTGATGCTGTGAAGCATAATTTCATTGCTCTGAAAGTTGACCATATGAAGAGTCTCATCTTGTTTGGTAACTTGGTATGTTGCGTTGTATTCCCATTGTTACTTGTATCTTTTGAGCATTCCTCACACTCCTTCCCATTTTCCCTCTCATACACATGCATGACATCACTCGCTATTGCTGATATCTTCCCAGTTTGAGCTTTTATTATTCGCTATATGGTTTAATGCTGTCGCACTCTCCAATATCTGAACACACATCATTGAATGGTAGCTTTCAAAAGTTTCTCTTACCTTAGATCATAAAGACTATTTGATATTGTACCTTACTGTTCATTCAATGGTGGTTTTCTCTTCAGGGTTTTGAATCTAAGGGCTTGCAAGACTACCTTACTGTTCTTGCAGAGTCACTAAATAAAGCCCGGGACATGATACAAATTCCTACCAGTAGGTCTTCAAAATTAGAAGGGATTCTTCCTGGTTTAGGGGAGGTTGTTGACAAGGAACATAAGAGGCTTCTTGCTAGGAAGTCGATCATTGAGAAAAGAAAAGAGGAGGAAGAAAATCAACTTGTGCAAAAGGTACACTAATCTGAGAATTATTGACTTGATCCAATTATAATCATGTCAATTTGCAGCTTCACGTGTATCATTTGTTTCTCAGGAAAAAGAAGCCGTATTGAAACGGCAGATCGAACAGAGGAAAATGGAAGAAGCTGAGAAGCAGAGGCAATTAGCTGAAGCAGACACGAGGCAGCGGCAAAGGATCCTCGAAGAAATACGGCAGAGGGAACTTGCAGAAGCACAGGAATTATTGAATGCTGATAAACGTGGAGGCAAAAAGAAGGGTGGGAAGAAGACTGCAGATGATGTGAGTTTTTTTGTGTTGATTCTCATTTTCTGTTACGGCAATTTTTCTTTGTTGAATGTGTTTAACAGAGTGGTTGATGTATGTGTTATTAGGGTTCATGTAGAGGTGGTAGTATGATCAGATCATTTCGGTTATGTGTTGGCTATGCGGGATAAAGGTCTCAGTTTTTCATGAAAGTAAATATTTTTGCAGGACAAGTTGTGGACTAAGCAAGATATCATGGAAAGAGCGTTGACTGAACAACTCAGGGAAAGACAAGAAATGGAGAAGAAATTGCAAAAGGTGGCAAAGACAATGGACTACTTAGAAAGGGCAAAAAGAGAAGAAGCCGCTCCACTGATTGAAGCTGCATTCCAGCAACGCCTAGTAGAAGAACAGGCCCTGCATGAACGTGAGCAACAGGTATTCATTCCTTTGTGTTTGCAGCTCTCAGTAATAGAAGGCCTCCTTGCCATGCTCTTGAAATACTTGGTGCTAATGAGCGATTATCTGTAGTTTTAACCTTCTAAGATAAGGAGTTGGATCCATCTAGTTTCTGCAAGTTCCTATGACCATTTGTTATGACGGAATATTAATATGGTTGATTGAATTTGCAGCTAGAAGTGGAAGTAAGCAGGGAACGACATGATGGCGATCTCAAAGAGAAAAACAGGATGGCCAGGATGTTGGAGAACAAGGTACTGTATCCAGCCCGTTGTTTGTCATGGATGTGTGTGTCATGCATAGTTTCTCTCGCAGTGGAATACTCCTTTTCGTGTGCCTTTTCCTCTGCTATGAATGAGGGTGTGTTCGGCCAATCGGAAGATGATCTTGTAACTGGTTTTGTTCTGTAGAACATATTCCAAGCTAAGGTGATGCACCGCAGAAAGTCAGAGTTTGACCGCCGAAGAGCTGAGAGAGAAGAAAGGATTGAACAAATCATTGGAGCTCGTAAGCAAGAAAGGGAGACCAAGAGGAAGCTGATATTCTTTGTCAGGGCGGAAGAAGTAAGGATTAATAAACTCCGTGAAGAGGAAGAAGCCCGGAAGAGAGAAGGTTACATCCAGTTCCCTTTTGGCTTAATGGTTCAGTTTATTTGACAAATTTATACGATGATGATTCCGAGCTCTATTCGACATAATATCTTTCATTTTTTAATTTTATGTTTGCTTGTCATTCATTATCAGACTTCTGATTCCAGTTTCTATGGTTCTCATTATGTGAATCATTTGCAGAGGCTGAGAGACGAAAGAAAGAAGAAGCTGAACGCAAGGCCAAGTTGGATGAGATTGCTGAAAAGCAGAGACAAAGGGAGCGAGAATTAGAAGAGAAGGAAAGGCTGAGAAAAGAAGCTCTCTTGAGACCGGCTGACGGTCCATTCGCTCGGCCACTCGAGATCTCATCTGCACCGCGTGCTGAACCAGTAGCTGCCAGTGCTGCCGCCGCACCTGCCCCTGCAAAGTATATTCCAAGGCACCTACGGCAAGCAGAGCCAACTGGGCGGTCAGCTGCTCCTGATACTGCTGATAAGTGGGGCACCTCCTCCAGGCAGCCTCCCGCAGATGGTGACCGCCGGGGTAGTATTAGCTCCAGGCAGCCTCCCGCAGATGGTGACCGCTGGGGTAAACCTGATGACCGCAATCCACCTGGCGACAGCTGGCGCGGCTCACGGGGCACCTGGTCATCTTCTAGACCCCGCGATCGCTGATCCTCTCGGATTGCACAAAGGGCGCGTCTCACGGGTCCAGCCTCCAGGCGTGGGGGTAATTGGACATGCAGACAAAACACCTAAGATTATTTGTGGCCATTTGAGATCGGACTTGGACTGTGTCCTTCCTGTTGGGAAATCTCTTTCTCGTTCATCTCTTCTTTTCGCTTTCTTTTTGTTCCTGGAGCAGACGGACGGTGTATTTGCAGGGCGGTTTTGTTGGTCCTAGAACATTGGAATCTTGTGTTGTCCTTGAGACTTTATTTAAAGGATCATTATTCCCTGATTTCTAAATCAATTGTTTTTTTTTGAGACCTACTAATTTGTTTTTTTAAAAGGTTAATGTTTATTATAAACCCTGGTCATTATTCCCTGGTCACTCGCAATTTTTCAAAACCCTATTACGATAGAAAAAAAATCAAAAAAAGAATATTGTGAATAGGACAAAGTTGCTTTCTGGTTCCACTATACAACTTAAAGTTGAAGCCCCGAATAACGACACATGACATGAGTGTGAGCAATCTGTAAGTAAAAAAGAAATACAGAGCCGTAATAAGCCCGGAGGAGAATCCCCATCCCCTTTTCGCAATGCAACCTCCACTCCGAAGGCCCAGGCCCAGGCCCAGGCCCAGTCGAGTTGCAAAAACTCAGGATACAGCAAATTATAGAAAATCAACGGAAGACGAACAACCATCCTCGTTAACTTGACCTAGAAATTTCCCATCTCCTAGATTGCATCTTCTTCTTCCAAAGGAAAGGACTGACTCCCCGATCCTTCATCCCTGTCCACCAAACTTGTCAACTGTCCATGCATGTTGCAAAATGTAGTCAGTCTGACCATAACTTTGATGAGCAAGCCAGCATCCTGCCTGAAAGTCGATTTATCTTTTTAGCTCTTTTTGTTGTTGTTGTTGAATCTCTTATCCATACACATGAAATTAAGAACATGAAGATCATTTGATAAGTTATATATATATATATATATATATATATATATTAAGTACATGAGGATTGATTTTTCGGTTAATATCCGGGCATTCATTAAATTGACTAGTATATCTGGTATGACTCTGTCTTGAATGGGTTGAAATTCTCCAACGAGGCTTATACAACAAACAAGTAGAACAAAGAGAAGAATCGGGAAATAAAGCCCAAACTTATGTAGCCCATCAGCCCACTTGCACAGAGGGAGAGGAGAAAAACAACTAAACCCAGGCCAAAACCCTTCTTCTCCTCCTCCTCCTCCTCCCCCCAAACACCAACACTCGGGTTCGGTTGAAGAAAAGAAGACCGAGTTCGATGATGGCTTCGAGGTTAATCAGATTGTTAAGGGTGTCCTCTCCAACTACCAGACCCTCAGGTGATGCCTTCTCTCTCTCTCTCTTCCCATTTCTATACATTTTCGTGGATTGGATTGGATTGGATTGGATTAGTGAGTCTTTCTGTGTTGGGTTGCAGTAGCCAGTTCGAGGGTCCGGTTCATGTCCGGGTCGTCGTTGAACACCGGAGACGAACCGGAGAACTCTGACGGGGCTGACCCCACCTTCCCTGACTTGCTCGGGGTCAGGCCGGACTCCCAACTCCAGGGCGTCGACCCCAGAAAAGGTTGGAGCTTCCGTGGTGTCCATAAGGTAAGCATCTCTCTTCTCTTTTTCCGGGTTTCGCTTTTGCCTCTTGCTGTTATTACTAAAGGTCTGAGCTTTATTAGATAAGAGTTCATCCCGAGGTTTGTGATGTTAATGGGTTGTTAAAGGTCGTAGCTTTACTGACTAAACATCTTCCTTTTGTAGGCAATCATTTGTGGAAAAGTTGGACAAAATCCTACCCAGAAGATCTTGAGAAGTGGCCGCACGATTACCATTTTCACTGTTGGGACCGGGGGCTTGTATGACCAAAGAATTGTCAGGACCACTGACATGCCGAAACCCGCTCAGTGGCATCGCATTGTGGTGCATAGTGAAACTCTTGGTCGTTTTGCTGTCCAACAACTAGTCAAAAGGTAATTTGTCAAAAGTTCTGGAATTCTTTTCATCTCCAATTACATTGGAAGAGTGCTAAATTATCAGGTAGGTAGCTAGCTTTGTTCTCATTTTCGTGTGAATGGTAATCTCTTGCAGCTCTTCAGTCTATGTTGAGGGTGATATGGAAACCAGAGTTTACAATGACGTCACTGGTGAGATCAGAACAGTTCCCGAGATATGCGTGCGCCGTGACGGTATGCATCTTTTGCCAAATCTCTCAGTTCGTGCATGTTTCTTTCCATTGTTACTTATTCCAGACATGCACTTTTCTGCGATCTGAGATAGGTTCTTCTATATCTTATGATTCTATTGGTGATACTTTCATGGTGACTACATTTGCTTCCGTCAGCATGTACCGGAGCATGGCCCGATCCTTTACTTAAAAGGATTGTTTGCCTTTGTTAATGTGTATTCCAATACATCACCTGTTTATATCTTGTGTAGCAAAACATGTACAAAACCATAATGCATCATATATAATCCATTCCCACACTTGAAAATGGGTACAGATTGTTGATGCTTGTTCTTACTGCTGCTTGCACGCAGCATTTTCTTTCTTGCTTTCTTCACGCCTTTAAACTTTCCACCGGTTCATCAGCTACACTAGAGTGCTGTATTGTTTATGAAGAAACATGGAGCTCTTGGTGCTGTATTGTCTATGAGGAAACCAGGGTTAATTCCTTTTTTCAAGATTTATATTGCACAAAGATGCAAATTTTTTAAAGATTATTTTCCCTCTATTACTTGTGTCAACTCTATGGTGCAAAATTATGACTTCCAATGGAGATTAATTTTAAAACATCATAAAATGGTAAGCTTGTCGGGATCTGATACCTTTTCCTCTCTGAATTAATTTTTGCAGGAAAGATTCGCCTCATAAAGAGTGGGGAAAGTGTCAATAACTCTGTCTTCGATGATTTACGTAAGTTGTTATTTTTAATTAGGACTAATTGAACTGTTTGCATCACAAAAATATATGGAGTTTTGAATCAGCAAGGTAGAGCTCCTTAACTTTCCATCTCGACCGTCTAAAAAAAAAAAAATTTCCATCTCACATCCTATTTCCTGATAAGATGTTTCCTTCTTGCTTCCAGGGGATGAATTATTTGCATGAGAGACCAAACATAATGTCGAGATTTCTCAGGAAGCTTTCGTTCCATTCATCTGACTTTTCTATTACCAAAGCAGTTGCAGCTAAAACTTGCAAAAAGAGGTTGATCTATTCCTCTCATGCTTCTCTTACTGTGGATAAGAGGTTGATCTACAAGATACTATATTATTCTAGTTTGAGATATCGAGTTTGAGCCATGAAAAATGAGCACGTGTAGTGATAAGACTTGATGAAGAGAGCTTGGTCAATTGTGGTCTTGTATGGCTTAATCACGGATTAGTCGGTACTGTATGTGTTCGATTTACCGGGAGCCAAGACCTCTAATTTTTTTAATAGATTCCGCAGTAGTTGTTAACCTGACAGCTGATTGGCTGATTTAGCTTTTGTTGGCCCTTCGTGCATTCCAAACATCCCATTATAGCAAGCACTAACCATCTCCTAACCGGGCACTTCTTTAAGATAACATCCAAACAACAAAGATTCCCTTTGTTAGATTTTCTTATTCCCGTTCTGGGGTAGCAGTGTAGATGATATCTGTCAACTTATGAAGTCTTGGGAGTTTTTTTCTTGGACATCATTCCATTAATAAGTTGACACGTTAACAATCTGAGCTCGGGTCTGGCTCTTCCTTGGTCATTTTATTACGTGTAATTGTCGTAGGGAACTTCGCCACATCAGTGGTTTAATGCGTTGTTTGTGTCCAAACATGGCTAAGGTTATTAATACCCTTTTGCCATTAAACTGCTTGTACCTCCTCCAGGTTATTGGCCCATTTGTCCCTTCAGCACCTTATCTCTCCAAATGCGAAGGTGCGCTTTGTTTATTTTTTTTTTAAATCTCTGTATTCAGAGTAACGTCTAGGGGAAAATTTGTATTTTCTATATTCGTAAAGTTTGCACGCGAGGATATAAGAGAAACTGATGTATTTAGCACAATAGAAGATTCTTGAGACATGTCCTGGATGCCCCGTTGAGGCCCTTTTCGATCAAGTAACATAACATTTGTCTAATCATTTCACATGTGCACGTAGCGATGGAATAGTAAAAAATTTAGTTATTAAGAGTTAAACATGTTTAGTGAAGCTCATGGCATTCGTAGCCTATAGTCACCGCAGCAAAATAGAATAGTAGAGTGCAAGAACCTGACCATCTTAAACATAGTTAAAAAAACATGCATTCTCAATACAAATTGTATATTTAATTGTGCTCTCTCCAACTTATTGTTTGCCGGGAGGATATTGTTAACAGACAAATAATCATCGAAGTTTCCTTTGGCCTGTTATTCTTGCAACTCCTGAATGTGTTATAATCATTATTCACAATGGATGCATGTGCGATGAAGCAAAGGTCGTGTGAGGGATAATAACGGGCAGCGCATTATTCCGCTCTTATGCAACTAGAGCAATTTGAAAATCGTGCATAAGTACAACAATCAAGCAAAGTTGATACTGGAAGATTTAGTGGATTACTATAAGAGGAGAGCTGTGTATATTATATTATAAGGTTGTTTTTATGGGATTTATTTACTGACTAATGGAATACTAAAATGTTGTATGGTACCTGGCGACGTGCCCTTTTCTAATCAGCTCTCAGTGATTGTTCGTAATGCGCCTTGGGAAGGAAATCCTCTCAATCATCATGCATATTTTAATTGGCAGCTTCATATTGGGTTCATGATTCACCATTTTGCTTTTCTCAGGCTACAAGGTGTATAAATAGAGCCCATGCAATAGGCATTCTTGCCCGCTTCTGCAATAGTACAGTATAAATACCTGCGAGATCCTAGCGTAGCGTAGCGGAAAACGAAAATGATGCATATGATCATGTTTTCTCTCTTTTTAACAACCAGTGCACTGGCCCTTGATGCTTGTCCAAAATGTGGTAGCATGCAAGTTCCTTACCCTCTTAGCACTAGTGACACTTGTGGAGATCCTAGGTACAGAATCTATTGCAGAAACAATGTTCTCGAGTTCTCGTCGGATGAAGGGTTCTACTACAAGATCCTTAGTATTAACCCTCGTGCTAATAAACTCGTTGTAAGCCCTCCATTGATACAGGAAAGCACCTGTGTTTCCCCTGACCTCTCACTCGGAGGCTTCGAGCTCAACGAGAAGTCGCCCTTCAACATCTCCACTCATAACACCGTAATGCTGTTCAACTGCTCGGACATAATTCTTCTTTCCCCCTTGAACTGCTCCTCCAGCAGCTTTTGCAGGAAATTCGAGGACGCAGACCCCGCGGCCAGCGGATGCAGAGGGACCCTTTGCTGCCATTACTTGAAAGACTCGTCCATGACTTCCCATAGGATCAGAGTGAGATACGGAGGCTGCAGTGCGTATACTTCCGTGGTAGACATGAACCAAGATGCGCCTGTTGATGCTTGGAAGTTCGCTATCGAATTGCAGTGGTTGGCCCCTACACCTAACTAGATTCACCCTTTTAGGGAGTAATATGCATCCTAATATTAGTGGTTAAGACCACATAAATAAGATTGGCTTGTATTAGTGGAAAGGTACGGATTGCTTTTCGGTACTCTCTTACTATTTTCAGGCAGGATTTGGACACAACTCAGAGAGTCGTTATAACTACGCTAGAGGTCTCGAACTCGAACATTAAGAATGTAATTATGTGCCTACACCTTGACAGTGCATGGGCATGGGATGTGATACTGCAACTGCTCCTACAAAAACAGACACTTCAGGTTGAAGATCGTTCATTTTACTTACAAATCTACACTGTTAGTAACCAGACCATCGAGAGCAAACTATGAGATGGTTCTTGTTTGTCAGTCGTACAACGTACATAGCGTGACGACGTTTTACATAGCAGGACGAAGAATCGTAGAACAAAAAACACCTACATGTCTATGACAATCAGTAACGGGATATTGAAGAAAAACAACCATCCCCACGCTGCGGCAAGAATACAACAGTTATGTACTTTGTCACCAGATGGTCATTACTTAAGCAGTCACGGTTGACCTTCCGGACCGTTTCCCTTCCATTGCGTCTTTCTTCTTTTGACAGACAGTGCAGAGATAGGGGCCTTCACATGGCTTAGCAGGTCCGGGTGAGAAAAAAGACCCGGAGTTTGCTGATAAACCATCACCTGGAGTTTGATCTACTTGGCAAACAGCGCATTTGTAGATCCCAGTTCTCCCATTCACAGGGTCCTTCCCCAGCCTGAACGATCCATCATTAGAAAGAGATAATGAGACTTCATGCTGGAAACTTCTATTTACAATGTAACGGTAAGGCGATGCTGCACCGCATCAAGCAAAACATCTAACAAGTAGAGTGTCTCGGAAATTTTCCACTTGCTACGCGAAAAAAAGCAAGCACAATATCTAACTGATCATCAACATCAAGAGGATTCGTATGATTGACCCACCTTTCTAAAAGCATAGCAGAACCCTCTTCAAACAACTCCACCACCCCGACAGCAGAAAGCTTATTTTTAGTTCTGCCCACGGAGTTCGGAAACTTTTTCCCAAAGAATAGTGAATTAAGCGTATTCTGCTTCTTCCTTGGTAGTGGAGGCAAGATAGGATTATCAGATGGGATGATATCAACAACCAGGCAGGTTGTATCATCCTTCAGACCCCTTGTTCTCAAAGCTTCCTGAACGAAGGTAGGGTTGATAAGAACAAACCAGTAGCATATATACACGCATAATTCGATCCCTTTTAACAAGTAGGCCTCATCATAGCTCACCTTGACAATTATCTTGGCAGCAAGCTCTGCTGATAAACCCCGGCAAGATTTGGCAGCTACATCAGAAGATAAAGCATCCCAGATGCCATCAGAGGCGATGATTAGTCTTCCCCCAGCAGTTGAGAGCTAAATAACAATCAGTGAATTTATTAGTTTTGGGAATAAGCAGGAGAAAATGGACCAATTAACCACCAAGAAGCACAAATCATTCACCTTGACTTGCTTTACATGTGGAATTGGGACGATGAATTCTCCAACATCCGTGTCACCAATTGATCTAGAGAGGCACAAGCCACCTGGCCAGCACCGAAGTGGTCCAACCTGAAATTCATGAACAGATTAATACCGTAAGATAAAAGTCAACGTGGAAAGTTGTATTTTGATTGGAACAGCACAGCGGGATGGGAGTAAAAACAAATTCTTTACATGACAAGATTAAGAGGCACCTCATTTCCACCAAAGATATTAAGTCTCCCAACTTCTCCCCCACTTGCAGTGACTCGCTCTCTTTCTTCGACATTATCGTCCAGTCTGTGATCAACAGTCAGAAGAGATACCACACCACCCTGTGTATCTAGTATACATCTTGAATCCCCCACCGAGGCAACAGTTACAGTCCAACCGTCAATCACGACAAATGTAACAGTTGTGCCGGAAGTTTCCCCTGCCACATATTTTCAGTTACAGGTAAGCACAAAACATTGAATATTAGAACTAAAGCCAAGATATAGGGATTTCGATACCTTTTTGCTGGAATTCTATGTCAGTTTTCACAAAGCCTGCAACAAGAGCGCGAGGAAGAGTTTGAAGCCACTCCTCCCGGCTTATGGCTTGGGGTATTGCACTCAAGACGTTACTCAATAGATTCTCTTTTGTAAAGATGGCAGCTGATATACCATTATGCCCATCAAGTATCTGTGAACCAAATAACACATTCTATGGTTAGCCAATAAAACCAGCCAAGAATCTTTAGAGTTCAAGTAATATCTTCACTGTGCTCCTTTTCACCATCAAAGAGAGGGTCAGAAGTGTCTTGAGATACAGCTTAGATCAGGTCTAAATGAGTTGGTCGAGAGTAGCACATGTCTTTTCTTTTCCCATTTAATACACTAACTGAAGCAAAGAAGATAATAGTACAATACTGACAATGAACCTATCCAATATTTGAAAGGGGTAGAGGGAAGAGTATGCTCCAGACTCATCAGCACAAAAGAAGAAAAAATAAATAGGTCAGAGCAACACCCGAGAAATCAATAGAGTTAGGGAAACAGCGATTATGAGCCACTAGGCAGAATCTCAATCAAATACCTCTTCCCAGGAGCAAGTGCAACATTTTGTCATCAAGTATCAGGAGAAAGATAAATGAATCAGAAAAGAAGTACCGCAAAGACAGAGAACGAAGTTGATGGGTTCCCTGGGACTCTCTGGCAGCCGACTTTTATAAGAAAGCAATCCTCTCCTTTCTTGGCCAATGCAGATTGCCCATACTTCACAAAGGGTTTCTCGACCTTCTCATTCCTAAGTTCGCGCCCAATCAAGGTAGCAAGTGGAACAAGAGGAGACTTCATCCTTGTCACCTCAGCCTTGCTCATTGCAGTTCAATTGTCACCATTTCGACGGACATCAAACCAGGGCACTATTCTTCCTGGAGAAGAAAACATTTGCAATCCCTCAAAATTTCCAAACTTCAAAACTCAGTGACGTGAAACAAATTACTATGAGCAAATGCAGCATACAAGGAGTGATAATCACTGCACTCGACACATTTTTTACACGAGTTTGACCGCGCTCGAACCAAGACAAACTAGCACCTTCACTAAAATGTTGGACAACTGTGTTAACTAAGAGCATATCTGAGCCCAACTCCAAGATTCAACACGTCGGACCGAGTACCAGATGACATGCGCATTACATTAACCGATTAACCCACAAACGAGACCATAAAACCATGATATTCCCAACCGAAAAAGCCGGGTCAGACCATCATCCATCAACGATAATCTGTCCTAGACACAAGTCCAAAACACCATTGAAGCTATCATCCTTCCAACTATTATCATTCAGAAGCCCCCGATCACTTGATCCAACAATCAGCTGCTTACCCATTAAACAGTCCCATAGTAACACCCAAAAACTAAAAGAACCTTTCAGGACCTGAATCCAAAATGTAGAAAGGACAAAGGACCAAAAAGTAACTAAATTCCACCAATTCACTACAGAAGAAAACTAGAAGCAGTTATACGCCCAATGGATCTTCAATTCAACCTAAGGAGACTTAAAGGCGCCAACTTTGGAGCCATAACTAAGAAATTTTTTGGAAAAGAGAGCAAACAAGAAAAGCCCAAAAGAGAAGAAAGCTCACATTTTCAGACATGGGTTGAGTAGAAGCCACTCAGATCCAGCATTGACCAAAAAGATTGCATCTATCTATCTATAGTAAACTTGGCTTCTCTATTTCCCCCTTTTCCTCCCCCAAATGCAAAGTTTTCAACTTTAAATGGGAAGCCCAGAAAAGAGAGAGAGAGAGAGAGAGTTATTTTCTCTCTGCTCTGATTTTGAGAAGAGAGAGAAGTCTAGAGAGAGAGAGACGCAGGTAATGGTGGCTGGAAGCTGTTTTTTTTTCCGAGGAGAGAGATGGGATGGAGAAGACTTGGAGGTGGAGAGGGGGCGAAGTGCAAATTTTTAAGGGATAAGTACCATTTGAATCTTGTGGTTTACATGGATTTTGCGATATGATCCTGAGGTTTATAAACGATTTTTTTGGTAGTTGTGATTTCATGTTTTTTGCGTTAGAGGCTCGGGAAGGCTCCCAAGCCAAAAATTAACTCCGAACTTAGGAACGATGTCGTCCAATGCTGAGTTGTCTCGCCACGATGGAAATTTTTTTTCGCTTGGAATGTTGATGTGTCACAAAAATAAAATATCAATTTCAATCACTTATTTTTAATATTTTTCAAAAATTCCTCCCTTATCCCTTCTCTCTCTCACCTCCTTCGTCTCCTTCCTCTCTTCTCCCTTATAATTACAGCCTTTCTAATTACATCAATGGCAAAAAATGGCTCGAAGCATCAATTGATTTACAGTCCTACTGTGATGTAAATCGCTCCGCCCTCTCCCCCCACAATTGCCCCCAAATAATGACGTCGTTTTGCAACCAGGAGTTGGAGAAGCAGCTCCTCGACGACGATGAATTCGGCCTGGGAGGAGACGACGACCCGGCCAATAACCCGCCACCGGTATCAGAGTTGTACTCGAGGGAGAATGCCGAGTTGACTCGCTCTCTCTACGAGCTTTCCCCCTGCTTCAAGCTCGGCTTTATGGCCGCCAACCTCGCCATTGTCGACACCACGTGTCAGGGTCCAGTTTCGGTTAAAATCCGTCGAGCTCGGGAAGCTCGGCGGTCTCACGTGCCTCACGCGGGCTTCCTTTGGGGTGGACGAAGATGATGCGGTGGCGGTTAACTTCGGGTTCAAGCTGTACAGTATCCCAGACGAGAGCGTGTCTATAAAGAACCCGCGCGACGAGCTTTTTTGGCGCGCGAAGGGGCTGTCCCCGTTAGAAATGACGCTAGTGGAGCAGGAGATGAACGTCAATTGATGCTTCAAACAACACCATTTTGGCCATGGATGTAATTTGAAGGGTTGTAATTAGAAGGGAGAGGAGAGGAGAAGAGAGGAAGAAGACGAAGAAGGTGAGAGAGAGAAGGGAGAAGGGAGGGATTTTTGCAAAAGATAAAAAAAGTGATTGAAATAGATATTTTATTTTTGTGACAAGTCAGCATTCTAAGCAGAAAAAAATTCCACCATGGCAAGACAACTCAGCACCGGACGACGTCGTTTCTAGGTTCGGAGTTGATTTTGGTTCGGGAAGGTTTCCGAGCCTCTGACGCAAAAAATGTGAAACCACAACTACCAAAAAAGTCGTTTCTAAACCTCAAGATCATATCGCAATATTGGTATAAATTACATGACTCAAATGGTACTTTTTCTAATTTTTAAATTGGCATTTATGTCTCAATTTTTTAAGGGAAAAGGACAGATAAGTACTCTGTAGTTTCACATTTTTACAACGGGGGATCCTGTGGTTTCAAATTGGTAATTTAGTCCCTGTGGTTTTCAAAAATTTTTCCGGGCAATTCCAGGGTAGCTGCCCGTCAATATGCCTTCGAACGACGTCGTTTTGGTCCTAAGTGGCTGACACGTGGGTAACATGGTTAATTACAGATTTGGTCCCCAATTTGTTTATATTTGCTCCAAATCCACTAAAATCTTCAATTGCCCCAAATCCCTCCAAATCCACTAAAATCTTCAATCTATTCTGTAAAAAAAAACTAAAATCTTCAATCGCTCCAAGTTAAAAACAAGAAATCCCCCAATACCAATAACTGACAGGAATATTTGGATTTATAAACAAAGAAATCCCTCAAGCAACAAAAACCTGATTCACAGTTTGGTTGATTGGGCTTGAAGCTCCAAGATCCCGAGTTCTACTCGTCTCTTGACTGGGAGATCGAGACCGAGTCAACATAGAAATGCGCCGCCCAGAGCAGCTTAGTTAGATCTCCGACATGTCGCCGGAGGAGGACCTGGCCATATGTCTCATAAACCCAATTACCCAGAAAGTCAAAGTCAACAAGAAGAATAAGACCGACATAGACCGACGGGAAGTTCAAGTGCGATAAATGCATGGAACGATATCGGGCTCCGGGCAGGCTCTCGGCGGCCATAAGAGGGCCCACTTAGCCTCCATTAATAATAATAACCACAGCGATAAAGCTGGGAACTTTGAGGTTAAGGTTGAAGCCGAAGAGGAGATTGAATCTTTAGGAATATTTAGAGATTGAAGCCGAAGGTGGAAGCTTCGAACTGTTTTCCGATTAGGGTCTTATTGATTGAATCTATTGTTCATTAGTTGGGTTTACAGTTTGGTTGCACATGGGGTTCTTGGGCATCTTCTTCTTGGGATTGTCGATGGAGTGTTCTTCTTGGGGTTTTGTTCGCCATTTTAATTTTTCAGGATTTGGGGTGATTGAAGATTTTAGTAGATTTGGAGCAAATATAAATAAATTGGGAACCAAATCTGTAATTAACCACATTACCCACATGTCAGCCACGTAGGACTAAAAATGTCGTCGTTCCAAGACCATATTGACGGGTAGCTACCCTATACCTGCCTGAATTTTTTTTCGAAAATCACAGGGACTAAATTACCAATTTGAAACCACATGATACTCTGTTGTAAAAATATGAAACTACAAGGTACTTATCTATCATTTTCCCATTTTTTAAAGTCTATTTTAGCAGAATATGATTTGTTAAAAGACAAATTATCCTCAGGTCCCTGTGGTATAATTTTATCATTTGAAGGTCCCTGTGTTATGCAAATAGTGTGTGAGGTCCCTGCTTTTTAGAAAAATGTTGGTCTCGGGTCCCTTGCTGACGTCAGCACCCATTTTTTCATTTTTAATCATAGAAATGACCAAAATACCCTTAGAAAAAATAAAAAAATGCATCATCCTCAACCTTTGAAACCAAAAACACTCCAACCCAGTAATCAAATAAATTTCAATCGGACCAAAAAAATCCTAGCTACCGAACCCAGTGATCCTTCAAAGACGCCACCATGGAAAAATTAGTGGAACAACTGACCAAAGGCAACCACTCCTTCTCCTTTTTCCCCGAAGAAATCGTGAAGGAGGAAAAAATCGAGATAGGAGCACCAATATGAAAAACCCTGATTGTAAAAGTCCTTGGGCATAGGATAGCCTACCCCTACCTCCGTCGAAGGCTATGTCAGTTATGAGGCTTCCTCAAGATTTCTATATGATTGACCTAGGCTATGACTACTACCTAGTGAGACCAGCATTCGATGAAGAGTACGATCGCATCCTAACCGGTGGGCCTTGGATGGTGGCAGACCACTACATCACCATCCGTCGCTGGGTCCCGTACTTTGCCCTAGATCTGCCAGAACTGAGAAGATCGTAGCTTGGGTGTGGGTCCTAAATCTGTACATGGAATACTACCAATCAAAGTTCCTCCAAAAGTTGGCTCACCAACTTGGTTGACCTATTCATATAGACACCAAAATGGAAGAATACCACAGAGGTGGTTTTGCTTGGATCTATGTGGAAATCGACCTCAACAACCCGTTCTTGGAAAAATTTAGGGCTTGTCGGCAAACCCATCGAGTTTAATACGAGGGACTTGTATACTTCAAATGTGGATGTTACGGCCACCTCATCCAAAGCTGCACCTATAAAGAGTCAGGAGAAGAGGACTCGCCAGACTCGGGTGAACCACCGGTCCGGGCACCACAACTATAGCCGCCTCACCGACCGAAGTTGAAAATACACTTTAGAGGACTAATGCTTGTTCAGAAAAAGCAAAGAGGGAAAAGGCTCGTTGGGGCAAAAAGACCGACGAGACCCTCTTTTACAAAAATGGCAAAATTCGTTGTTCCACCACGTAAATCAAATATTGAGATTTTCCCTAACAATGTTTCTACTTTTGCAGTGCTCCAAACTGATGCCCATGAGGAAGAGATAGTGGATAAATACAAATCAGAAGAAAAGCTCTTGTGACCCATGCTCTACCCAACGGGAAGTCCACATTAGGCTCGCAACCCAAAGTTGCCAACAGCAAAGTCAAACAGAACAACCAAAAGGCCTGACAAGATAACAAGATCCAGCATAGGAAAGCCCAACCTAATAAAGACTGTGGGTCTGCAGAGCCGAAGCCCATCCAAGACTCGGCCTGGACCTATAACCCTGCCGCGTAGACCTCCCCGATGATAGACCCAAAGCAACACAATCAATATAGAGAAGGAACATCCTGCGCTGACAAATACCTAATATCTTCCCGACAGATTCCTAATCAAACCCCCCCTCCCGAGGAGCCCAGCTAGGGGCCAACCTCCGGTGAGATGGAATCGTTTAAATCCATGGAACCGCCCATCACAGGGAAGTTCTGGATCTATGAGGATGGCCCCCCCGGAGAAGCCCCCCAACTTGAATGGCGGCCCCCATCTAGAGCTACTACAAAACCATGATGAGAGAAGAAGAGCAACATGAAAGGATATAACTTCAATCATCTCGCAGACATCTAAGGACTTGAGCACAATCAGTACAGGGAGCAGCTTTAACCACTCCTAAGCCTTTACTCTTTCCCTCCTAGAAGTAGACTTAGTGCTTCTTCTCTATGGAGATTTTTGTTTGGAATTGCCAAGGTGTTACGAGCACTAAGTTCAAGGCTATGATTAAAGAACTTGTTAAGAAACATCGCCCCACCATCCTTATTTTGCTCGAGACCTAGATCTCTGGTCGCGAGCTATTATGTTCCAACTTGGTCTTTTACAGCAGTCTATGGGAGTCTCAGGCCTAATATTCAGGAGATTTTGTGGGGAAAACTCAGGACCATAGCCAGCAATATTTTTGGACCCTGCATGCTTGCCGGGGACTTCAACACCTGCCTCACATCTGATGGTAAACTAGGGGGTGCTCCTATCTGGGCCTCTAATGTCAGAAGCTTTAAAGCCTGGATTGATGACTGTAACCTGATTGACCTGCACTTCGTGGGCAACCGATTTACCTGGGTTCGAGGCTGGACCCATGAATGCCTAGATAGGGGCTTGGTAAACTTGACTTGGAGAACAAAATTTTTGGAAGCACGTGTCATCCACCTTCCTAGATAGAAGCCGGACCATTGCCCACTTTTGATCCAACTCACTCCGAAGCAGTAATACTCACTAAACAAACACATGTTTCACATTGTTGCTACTTGGCAGTCAGACCCGAGGTTTCCTAAATTTGTTAAATGAGCTTGCGATCAGCAGGAAAGACTACCAATGTCTTGCTAATACTTTGTCTATAAAGTTAAAATCTGGAACAAGACTAAGTTCAAAAGTATTGTGAACAAGTTCAATAGGCTTATAAAGTGCATTGATGGTATTCAACAAGCCTTGGAGGTACATGATAACCCCTACTCCAAAGACTTGACCATGAGCTTAGAAAGGATCTCGAGGTCAACTTGAAGAAATATGAAGTTCTTTGGGCTCAAAAATTAATGAAGGATCATATGTTTAATAGTGATAGGAACACCACCTATTTCCATGCTACAACCCTTGTTCGAAGAAAGCAAAACAAGGTGGAAGCACTAAAAAATAGGATACATCAACTCATAACACACCACTTGATCTTGCTCTACATGGCAGAACATGAACCTATTCCCCTGATGAACTACCCTAATATGTTTCCATGCATCCGGAGGAGGACAGACAAAGACTGAATATTGCCATCTGAAGAGGAGATCAAGAGTGTGCTCTTTGCGATCGGACCCTCGAAAGCCCCTAGACCTGATGGACTTCACGCTTTCTTCTATAAAAGGAATTGGCACATGGTTAAGAATATGGTAGTGGATTATATCAGAAGGATCTTCATGGGCAAAACCTCCCCATAATCTGTTAACCAGACATCCATCTTAATGATACCAAAGACGGAATGCCCATATGACCCAACCTAATTTTGGCCCATTAGCATATATAATGTATCATTTAAAATAGTTACTAAGCTGTTGGCTACTTGACTCCAACAATATTTGCCAAATTGGATGTCCTCAAACCAGAACAGCTTTGTGCCTGAACACAATATATTCGAGAATGTTATCATTGCACAGGAAGCTATCCATACAATGAAGGGAATAAGGAAGGGGAAAAGACTAATGTCGATCAAAGTTGACCTGGCCAAAGCTTACGATAGGCTGAGCTAGCAATTTATCATAGAGAACCTTACTCTACCTAGTCTTCCTTCGAACTTAGTAGAACTGATACTCACTTGTATCTCAACAGCTTCAATGCAGGTGGTATGTAATGGGAAGATAACAGAGACTTTCAACCTAACACGAGGTGTGCAACAAAGAGACCCCTTGTAATACCCTACTCCTTAGATCATATTTGTTCGACTTACGTAAAGTATACTTAGTCTAATAACATATTTGGATTAGTATTTGGAATAACATTTCTATATAAATAGAGTATTATAAAGATAGTTGGGTAAGTTTGGATAGTAGTAGCACTACTTGGTAATTTGGGCACAACTTTTTCAATTTTGCTCCAAATTTGACAAATAAATATGATTTGAAAATTAGATACACAGGGCTACAATTTATATGTTGATAAGTTTTGATAAAAATTAACGGAAGCTAGTGAAAAATAA
Source organism: Hypericum androsaemum (assembly GCA_963995505.1). Taxonomy (NCBI): domain Eukaryota; kingdom Viridiplantae; phylum Streptophyta; class Magnoliopsida; order Malpighiales; family Hypericaceae; genus Hypericum; species Hypericum androsaemum. The sequence continues at coordinate 11,886,272 of OZ023190.1, forward strand.
GGCTCCAGGTGCTAAATTCTGATTAGACCACGTGGAAAAGGCAACCAATCACCTTTCACCACTTGTAAGTTAATTAAGATTGGTCAAAAAGGTGAGTTATAGTTTATACTTACTCACCCACATAATTTTAAAGCTTAGAAATATTAAGAAAGAGGTAGAAAATTTTGGAACTCAGCCACAAAACGGAAAAGAAGAAAAAGGAAGAGAGAGAGAGAGAAGAAAGAGAAAGAAGTGGGTTAAGAAAGAATGACCTGGTAAGCTATCGTTCGCTTCAATTTAGACTTTTATCTCTTCACAAAAGTTGTATATGACTCAACTAGATTTCCAACGGTATATCATATGTTCTATTTGGATAAAGAAATCAACGGAAAATAGATTTTGAATTACAGACTGATAACTGGAGTATACAAGTAAGCTAGTAGGAAAAGAAGTATTCGGTAAGTACCTTTTCGCTTCGAACTGGACTTTAAGTTCTTAATAAAAGTTGTAGAGGACTTCAAGATCTTTCTAACCATATATCATATGTTATGATTTGATCATGGAATCAGTCTGAAATATATTTTGGACAACGGACTATTTGCTGGGAATATACAGTCGAGGTAGTTGGAAAGAAGGGTTTGTAAGTCTATTTGGACTCTGAATTTGACTTTGGTATCTTCATACAGATTGTAGAGGACTTAAAGAGCTTTCTAATAGTATATTATATGTCTAATTTGGATAAATGAATCATCCTCAAAGCATGATTGGAAGACGGACTATCTGTCTGAGTTCTGAATTGAGGTGGTTTGAGAGTAACGACTTGGTAAGTAAATTATTTGGAATTCTAAGTTGGTTTTTGGACTTGATGAGATGATGAAAGAACAGAGTAATGATATTTTGAAGAAGATATGGGCTTATTTTTGTATAATATCAAGTTATATGGGCTGCTTTCCGATGTTAGAAGTGATTGGGCTTATTGTAGAACAGATTTGTTAGTGCACTTTTGGTAATCAGGCAGGTATTTCTCAAGAAAATTCCAGTCCCAACAACCCTCCCGGTTAACAGCGTGGCAAACTGTAAAGTTGAGGAAGGCCATTGGGATTGGTTCCTTAGTCGTATTGCTCAAATGCAGAGCTTGTTCCGGCCATGATTTCGTCCATAATTTTACAGACCTCCAACCCCCAACTCTCCATTTGATCCCCTGTAACATGTTCAAAAATAGGGCGGCGAGAGCTCTCTAAAGTGCTGATTGGCCTTATTTGCTATTGATCTCCAAAGTTTAGGACTCCTTCTTAACATAATTACTTCATAGTACCTGCGTCCAAAGTGGACTACGATCAGTTAGTAAGTGCCATGCAATCTTCACCAATAAAGCAATGTTTTGGTCTTTCATTTTTTCCAAGCCTAGGCCGCCTTCATTTTTTAGCATGCAAACAGTATTTCAACCAATTAGGTGCGGGATTCTTTTGGCCTGATTTTAACCATATAAACTTCTTTGGGCCTTCTCAATGTCATCACTAATACCGAGCTCGCCGCAAGCATAAATTGTGCAAGAGTGGTACAGACCACGAAGTCAATTTTTCAGTGCACAAGCTCCCAACCGTGAATAAACTTTCTCGAGGAGGAAGGCGTACGTGCTCCTAGTCACTCTTTCATGAAGTAAGGGCATCTCTAGGTATTTGCCCAAGTTGTTGGTAAGTGAGACACCTAAGTTACGGGTGAGATCCTTAGAGAGGGACGGGGAGACGTTCTTAGAAACAAACATCCTTATTTTAGCCTTGCTCACTTATTGTCCTGAAATAGCACAAAGTTCCTCAAGAACAGAGTTAATGATGTTAGCTTGATCCTTGGAGGCCTCGGCGAAAAGGATCAAATCATCCATTTTGGGATAACTTGATTGGCTTCCAGGCTCCATTCTGCACCCTATGCTCGATTAAGTGACCCAATCTTTTTAAATATAATACAAAGATATAGGGGGATAAGGGGTGTCACGACACAAATTCGGGGTCGGTGACTGGCGCTAGATCCTAACCCGTTTACAAAACCAAATGAGTCTAGCCAGCCTCAAAACAATTTTGACTTTACAAAGTCTCATTAAAATACAATTCTTTACATTTATCCCAGAATTAAATAAACACGGTGGCTACGGAGCTGCTAGACAAAGAACCTGCAAAACTGGAGAGAGGGGGTGAGTATTTTGGAATACTCTGTAAGTACATAGAACATAACATATCAGTTATGTCAGATACATGTGGGAGAGACAGAACTTAACTATGTCCCACATCAAATCCAACCAATACGAACACAAACTAAGACAACAAAAGACCATCTCACACATTAGGTCATCAAAGTATTCACATATCGCACATAACCAGAATTTCAGTCAGACCTTCACAAACATATAACACAGATCGGATGAACTTCAGATAGGCCTAGGTAGTGTCACTCCCACTCCGATACGAGGATACCATATCTTAAAGGCGCCATCAGAAACTAACCCGCCGGCCAAACTGACGAGCGTGTCGAGGCCCCTCAAAATAAACCGATATTCACGGCTCACTAATTAGTAGCAAGAAAGTGAAAATACCGAGTCGGATCCAAGGAGGGTCAAATACTCAATTAATCTAACTAATAACACAAAAGTAAAAAGGGGAGTTTTGTGGGATTCAAAGTTGTACGAAATCAACGAACACAAAAGAAAGTAGAAGTAGTGAAATCAATAAGAGAAAAGCGGCAGATTCGAGATCGGAGTACCACGACAGGTTGGTTGATCACTGGATCACAAAAGATAATCTAACACATGTAGCAAGTAGGTGTCAATCTCCCGCAACCGCAAAGAGACCACAAACATCCAACAATCAACTAGCCAAACGACCGCCTAACTAGTTGTTTATCACCTAATAGACAGAATATCGACCGATTACTATTCTATAAGATAATAGCATTAAGAATAGATGTTCCTACTCCTAGCGATTATACTCAAAATCTTGGTATCTACAAACTAGCCTTACTTATTCCTAGTTAATTAGTTTGGTAACGACAGTTCCTCGCTGAATTAACCTTGCTCCTAGTTCAATTCCTAACTGCAATCGCTAATCAAGAATCAATGGCAAATCAGTTCTAGAATAAATTCACAACCGCAAAACTATTCAAGAACAATAATAAGCACTAGGAATAAGTAAATACTACTGAATTAAATTGAATAACTAAGATCCTCACAACCAAAACCTCGGTCTCCTCCCTCAAATCTACCTAGAGGTTTAGTTCCTCATGGTCTTGGCAAAGACAAAATAAAAATAGCGTTTGTTCTCTGGAATGAATAATCTCCTCTAAAATAAGTCTAGAGGGTTATATATAAGCCCTCCTAAGTGTAAAAACCTAGAGAAGCCATTTCGAGAGTCTTCCGCGATGCAGAAACCGAATTTCTAATATTGTCCCGAATATTCGCTGATAATATTCTGCCAGACCAGCCTTCAATATTTTGGTCATAACTTGCTCTTCCGATATCCGATTTAGGCGTTCTTTATATGCACGGAAAGAGGAAAGAAATATATTCAATTGTCTGTCAAATACGAATCTTCTGATTCGGCTCCAAAGTTGACCGAAATACCCTTCCAAGTCAGCTGTCCCTGCCAGACTTCTTCTCCAAGTATAATTCTTTCCAAATTTGCCTCATTTTCCTACAATTTAGCATAAAGAACTTATTAGTAACCCAAAACTCAAATGTTTACTAAAACGATGCTAAACTAAAGACAAACATGCAATAATGACTCAAAATCCTATGCGTTTAATGCGTGTTTTAGACACACATCAAACATCCCCACACTTAAACTTTGCTTGTCCCCAAGCAAGACTCTAAACTAAGACAGACTCAAAAGACTCATATAGAACACACAAATAGATATTGTCAACACGAGCACTAGCATTTTAACCACACTGAACTTATGAACCATCAACAACAAACTATCTCTAGGAATCCTCATGCCAAGTCAATTTCACAATTCAAGTCTAGCCCACAAATTAAAGTAGTTCTCTATAATTTTAATAATTCAGAAAGCGGTGAAGACCACTAGAGACTCAACATCAATAAGCACCAGGCATGACTGGATATTAAGGCACTTATAGTGCTGTTTAGCTTGGCCTCATCCCAAAACATTTTAGGTTAGCATGGTTAGCACTCAAGTTTGCATGGCACTTGGGACTTCACTCTTAGATGTCAATAGGCCGGGTTACAACTTTTTATTGCTCCGATTGTACACCTATAACGATCTTCAAGCTCCATCCTAGTCAGGCCGGAGGCAACATCAACTCTAATTGTTTACCTGACTACTGCCCTTCCGCCAGCATTCATTCACATTCCACCTCTACATTCCACATTCCGCATTTCAATTTTCCTTCCTTCCTTTCCCATTCCTTTCAAACATTTTTTTTTCAGAACTTAGAAGCAAGTTTTATTATACGCCACTCGGTTAATCCTCACGCAAGTCAGCTAAAACATATATATGATACAGGCGGGAGTTGGTTACTACAGCCGTGCCACCCGAATTCTCTCAAGTGTTATATCAGTCTTGTACACTAGTGGTCGCTTAATCCAATTATGAGATTTTTTCGAAAAGCAAAAACTACTTCTCAATATGGGCTTATTCCTATCCTTGCTAATTTCATCTTGGCATGAGCTTTCCTAAGGATTTTAAGTTGTTAAGGGGTCAAAAATTCAAGGTTGCAAGTTCAAGCAGATGGTTGACTCGACACGCAAACCATACTAAACATTTCAACTAAACATCCCCACACTTAGAGAACAACATGTCCTCATAAACAAAAACAAACATACTAGTGACGCCCGACATACCCACACTTAGAAAATAACATGTCCTCATGGTATATAGGTTGACTCTAAATATAACAAATAGAATAAAACACACAAGACATAATAAATACGAGAAAATAGAATACAATAAATAAATAAAACACACAAGTTTAGGGTTCAAGGGCTCCCTCGGGTGGTGCATTGCGAAGATCGACGGTTGGTACTGAGTCCATTCCTCTCTTTCGTTTATCTTGATTGGCACGAGTAACATTGTTCTTTGGAGGCATGATAAAAATTGGAGTAAGAAAAGAAATTCGACGATTCTGTTGGTATAATGAGGCTCAGTTGCTGTCCCTGTAAAAGAATAAGTTAAAGTAAGCATAACAGGGGTTTAAATATATAATAATAGAAGAAAAGAATAATGAGGCGAAAGAGAGTCCAAATCCCGTAGAAATTCGGAAAAGGAATTCAATTAAGACTAAAATTCTCGGGCTTGGAAAACGGAAAGAGAATCTTTGTTTCCGTAAAAAAAAAATCATCGGCTTCGGCTTCGAGATGCACTCGGCTCCAACGGCTCGGCTCAGCTTGGTGTAGAAGGAAAAACTAAAGTTGACGTGCTTGGTCGGCGCCAGGTGGCTTTGTCGGTGCGAGGAGAGAAAATTCTTCGTCACTTCGTCGCGAAATGGCTTCGGTCGATGCGATAAATTTCCAAAGTTTCTGTGCACTTCGTGGCGTGGATTCCTCGCCTCGACTTAACCCTTTTCTTTTTTTTTTTGCAAAACTAGAAGACATCGATTAGAAACTAAAAGAAAAAGAAAAATCTTAAAAATAAACTACTAAGATCTAAGAAGGAAAAACTAAATTGGGTTGCCTCCCAATAAGCGCTAATTTAACGTCAATAGCTTGACGGAACATCGAGATTACTCTGTAGTATATATTGGTCGTGCGAGATGCACAGTCTCATTTGGAGATCCTACAAAATTCTCAACGAAAGGTTTTAAACGATGTCCATTCACTGTAAGAATGTTGTTCGTGTTCAGGCATAAGCTTACCAGGCATAAGCTTTAGTCGGGAATTAAAGAGCAATATCTTCTGGCCCGCAATAAAGTTTTTGCGAAGGAGCAATTTATCATGTAAAATTTTGGTACGCTCCTTGTACATCGCCGCGTTCTCATATGCTTCTAGACGAATCTCCTCTAATTCTTGCAACTGCAACTTCCGCTCTTTGCCAGCCATATGGAAATCCATGTTGCATCGCTTGATCGCCCAGTACGCTTTGTGCTCGATCTCTACAGGTAAGTGGCATAATTTTACAAATACTAGGCGATAAGGAGACATACCTATCGGAGTACCACGACAGGTTGGTTGATCACTGGATCACAAAAGATAATCTAACACATGTAGCAAGTAGGTGTAAATCTCCCGCAACCGCAAAGAGACCACAAACATCCAACAATCAACTAGCCAAACGACCGCCTAACTAGTTGTTTATCACCTAATAGACAGAATATCGACCGATTACTATTCTATAAGATAATAGCATTAAGAATAGATGTTCCTACTCCTAGCGATTATACTCAAAATCTTGGTATCTACAAACTAGCCTTACTTATTCCTAGTTAATTAGTTTGGTAACGGCCGTTCCTCGCTGAATTAACCTTGCTCCTAGTTCAATTCCTAACTGCAATCGCTAATCAAGAATCAATGGCAAATCAGTTCTAGAATAAATTCACAACCGCAAAACTATTCAAGAACAATAATAAGCACAAGGAATAAGTAAATACTACTGAATTAAATTGAATAACCAAGATCCTCACAACCAAAACCTGGGTCTCCTCCCTCAAATCTACCTAGAGGTTTAGTTCCTCATGGTCTTGGCAAAGACAAAATAAAAATAGGGTTTGTTCTCTGGAATGAATAATCTCCTCTAAAATAAGTCTAGAGGGTTATATATAAGCCCTCCTAAGTGTAAAAACCTAGAGAAGCCATTTCGAGAGTCTTCTGCGATGCAGAAACCGAATTTCTAATATTGTCCCGAATATTTGCTGATAATATTCTGCCAGACCAGCCTTCGGTATTTTGGTCATAACTTGCTCTTCCGATATCCGATTTAGGCGTTCTTTATATGCACTGAAAGAGGAAAGAAATATCTTCAATTGTCTGTCAAATACGCATCCTCTGATTCGGCTTCAAAGTTGACCGAAATATCCTTCCAAGTCAGCTGTCCCTGCCAGACTTCTTCTCCAAGTATAATTCTTTCCAAATTTGCCTCATTTTCCTACAATTTAGCACAAAGAACTTATTAGTAACCCAAAACTCAAATGTTTACTAAAATGATACTAAACTAAAGACAAACATGCAATAATGACTCAAAATCCTATGCGTTTAATGCGTATTTTAGACACACATCACAAACATATCATATCATATGAGAATCCTTGTATCCTCAGTATATGTGCACATATGCCAACAGCCCCGGTTGGTCACGGGTAGACCTCATCATCCGCCATCCACAAAAAATGTACCAAACATACCAAAATTTACACAGACCAAAATATATTGGCCACATATCCAAATACATATCAAAGTAGCTCCAATCTAGGAAACACATATGCCACACAATTCACAAACCAATCCAAGTATGATCAAACATAACATATATGAACATGATGACTTCATAACCAAAATCCATATACATGAGATGCACATACTTAAGTCTGAAACATGCATATGTACCAAACAAACCAAAGTTGTTATGATCTATATGCTTACCCAATTGAAGATCGCTCGACGAATGCTCATTTCCTGACTTTATTCTCCTTTCAATCCATGGTCCATTATTCACTCATCCACATGTACATAACCTGTACAACATTTGTTCAGTAAGATTGCAGGAACACCTCCCCTCATGCTCGCGCAGCCCATACACGATAATTTGGGAAGGGTTCCAAGATGGCCATTTCTCCATAAAATCTGCCCATGAAATGTTGTAAGAAGCCCCTGAGGAACCAAACATCTTCCCGTGGGCAAGCCTATAGAAGTGGAAAGGGCCCCAAAATTTGAAACGCATTGTCTGGCTGGTAGGACACGGTAGAGTCTTCACTAATGCTATCCAGAAATGTCGCCAGATGACATGAGAAGCCATTTTCTCGTGCTACCAGGGTTATGAAGAAACAATCTCACATGCCCTTCAGGACTGCCCTTGGGTGCATCGCATTTGGATTGGCCTGCTAAGGAATATGAGACTTAACCCGACTCAGTTTTTCAATAAAGACTTGCTTGAATGGATTAAATAGAACCTTAACTCCCTCTATGATTGGCTCTCGATGTTCCTGATTGCAGTCAACATAATATATAATTGGAAAAATAATATATTGTGGGGGTAAGGGGAAACCTACCCTACTAATGTGCTTCCTGTCATTTTGACTAGGTACAATCTTATAGAAGAGGCGTGCAACTGTGCAAAGCGAATACAGTACCGGCCCATGCGCCAAGAAGTGATGATAGAATGGGAGCGACCTCAAGAAGGATGGGTGAAATTGAATACTGATGGTGCTGTGAGGGCATCTACTGGCCGTGCAGCAGCCGGTGGCATCATCAGAGACTGTCTTAGCAACTGGCTGGGAGGATTCACGACCAATCTTGGGAGCTGCTCTAGTGTCGATGCTAAACTATGTGTGTTGTATCACGACATCAAACTTGCCAAATCTCTTGGAGTTCCAAAAGTGGTATTGGAGACAGACTCAAGCCTTGTTGAAATGTTCCTCAACAAATCCCGACAAGAGGATGGGGTTCCCAGACCCACTATGACACAAATCCAGAAGGAGATTGGTGTGTTGATGTCGTTCATGCCTATCGTGAGGCCAATAAGTATGCGGATCGACTTGCCAACATGGGTTTTTCTAGACCAAATGGCCTCCACTTGCTGCAGGAGCCTCCTTTGGAAATCAGAGCTTTGTTATTTAAGGACCTTGGTGATATAGCTTTTTCTACGAATATTTTAGTCAATGATGGTGCAAGGCCGAGTTTTGCGATACACCAAATGTCAAAGGCGATTTTACCTTCCCGAGGTACTTTTTCCCTCCCACGGATTTTTTCCACCGAGTTTTCTCGTGGTAGGGTTTTAACGAGGCTGGTAGTCGCAACCTCACAAGAGGCCAAAATGGGGCCTTGCACTAAGTAAAATGTATCTGGTTATTAATTTTAATATATAGGGTGCTTCGCCCCTCGAATTCCACCACAAAAAAATATGATTTGTTAAACTTGTACATCACCGTATATTAATAATTTTGATCAAGTAATAAATATTTTTTAGTTGATAGTAAAATATTTCTAAAATGACATAGTTAGGATTATAGAAAAATATCACTCTATAGAAGTTATTATATAAAAGAGGGTCAGTTTTTATTCCAACAATAAAAATTAATTTTTTGAGCAATAAATATGTGAACACCAAAAAATTGTTTTGTCTATAATCAAATCACTTAAAATCTTGGCTTATAGCTTTATTCAAATATTGCAATCGATTGAAATATTTTTTTGTTGTTTGTCGGAGGTCGTATACTTGATTAGGATCTAAGTCGAGACAAGAGTTTGATTCTTTCTCCGTAAGACGAGATTGCCCCGTATTCAGTGCTTACGGGCTATAGCAAAAGTCCCCATGATACAACGACTTTGTTGCTTCCAAAATTGTAGCACAACGATTCTCGAAACTTCGGGCGAACCTTGGATACTCAGAACTTTCTTGAGAGAGAGGGAGAGAAGAACAACTATTGCTAAAGAAATATTATGCAACGAGTTGTCAGGTGAGATGCAAATGAGGGGGAGAGGCTTATTTGTAGGCTCTGGATGGCAGGAGGCAGCCACTTCCGAGGGGGCACGAGGCAATTCCGAGAAGATGCGTCCTTTCGGTCAGCAGGCAAGCTGTGCCCCTTCAGTGGGCACAGATTTGCACTCCTTCGTGAGGCTTCGGCAGCCTGTAGCTCTCCGGAATCGGGTAAAACTTTAAGGCTCCTCTAGCTCCTCGCGACGATGCGCACGTACTAAGTGCGTCATAAAGCGCTCATTACGACCTGCGACCTGCGTCCAATGCGCCATGCACACACGCACGTCCTCGTGCTTGGTTGGTACGAATCCTCACAATCGACCTTGGACAGCACTCCAGGTGGAATACTTAGTTCCTAGCTAACAAAGAACAACTCCTTATAAAGTGAGATTTTCTTCATTCCACTTTCGATGTAGTACAAGAAGTGTACCCCGACTATTTCATCTTGGACTTTCCTACCATTGGGCCTTTGCATTGAATGGACATTTGCATTGAATCTTTATTCAAATCCAACATTTTTTACAAAAAAGGCAAGCACAAGGACCATTTGAAGATAATTCAGAAGATGAATGATTATGTAAAATCTGGCAAACAAGTAAGTCTAACGCAAAATAGTATTTCAATATATTTTTTGAATTTGTAAAATATATGTATTTATTTAAAAATATTACTTTATGCAAAAATTGGGACACAGATTTTGCACTAAATTTTTCTAAAAATATTAGTTATTATGATATAAGAGTTATTAAATTTTAACACTTGTCTGGGGACCGAAATATTTTGTCAACTGTAGTAAATTTTGTGGACAAAAGTACCTTCAAATGTCGGAAGCAAAAACTGGTTTGAATTTTTTTTTAAAATAAATCAGAAAAATGAAAAACTCCTCCCCCATAATATTTTCCATGTTAACTTTTCCAATTTTTTTCAGATTTGTTTTTCAATTTTTTATTTGTCAAATGAACTGCTCAAAAAGTTCAGAGTGAACTTGGTCAAATATTTTTAAACAGTAAAAATAGTGGTATAAAAAATCGACAAAATTACAAGTTAATAAATATGAATTTTATTTTTTTGAAAGATGTGTCCTTTTCTTTTCCACCAAGAAAAGGTACTTATTTCATTCTTAAAAAAAGGTACTAATAGTTGTTTCTAAATTTTTGTTATTGCCTTTTATTGTATTATGTCCCTTCTCTTCTGCTTGGATGAAAATTAATATCCCTAATCACGGTTTGTAAATAATTAATAAGTTTTCAAATCGGTCAGTTACGATTTATTAAATTTAATAGCTGCGTGGATCGAAAAAGTATTCCGACTACGGTTTAAAAGTTGTCAATATAATATTCATCGGATGGTTAACTGTTAACCAGTATTTTAGTATGTGAGAAAATCTTTTTTTAATTTGTCAAATTTAAAATCAACATTAACAAACAATTAAAGAAAATAAAATTGTTTGTTTCGAGCTAAAGTTCAGAGTTAAAAAATTCAAAAACTAAAATTCAGAAAATAAAATAAATATGTACCCTAGATCCTAAATAAACATGTAAATGACTCGTTGAATATTAACTTTTTCCTAAATTTTTTATCGGAAAAAGGATCCAACAAACACAATCTCCGGTGAATGTGCATGTAATTGATGGAGGAAATTTTGAGGGGACAAAGGTAGTCCCATCTCCGGGGACTAAATGGGAGATGGTGACAATCTAGGTATTAATAAAATAATTAGGAGTAATATTGGAAAACTAATAGAAACAAATTCAAAATTAAAAATAATGGAAACTTCAAAAAAGGTAAAAAAATATCCACCATCAAAATCAATCAAACACACCACACGTGAAGGACCCTTCACATTCTTGTGAAGGAAGGACTCTTCACATTCCAACATCACTTCAAAATAAACAAATAAAAAAATGATCATCCCCTACCTCCCATCACTTCTCGTTAAAGATGCAGAGAGGAAAATTAAATCTCCAAACCAATTAACCCCAAATCAATTAAACGTGAAAGACGACGGGCATCGATCAGGTAAGTGGCGGCGACATCGAGTTGTTGCGACGTCAATGTTACTCTCTCTCGCCTTCCACTTCGCTGGCGGGGAAGACGAAGGCCATCTCCGGTCTGGGTTCTAGGTCATCTCTGATATAGGTTCGAGGTAGTCTCCGGTCACTAAGCTCGGTCGTCTCCTAGATTTGACCATCTTTGATTTCGTTAATTGAGACTGGTTTCACCGAGTTGTGAAACTGGTTTCACCGAGCAGTGATACTGGTTTCACCGAGTAGTGATATTGGTTTGCAAGTCTAGTGATATTAGTTTTTTAGATGTAGTGATATTAGTTTTCGGATGTAGTGATGTTGGTTGGCATGTGTAGTGATATTGGTTTTCAGATGTAATGATATTGGTTTGCATGTGTAGTGATATTGGTTGTCAGATGTAGTGATGTTGGTTTGGATGTGTAATGATATTTGTTTTCAGATGTAATGATATTGGTTTGCATGTGTAGTGATATTAGTTTTCCGATGTAGTGATATTGATTTTCAAATGTAATGATATTGGTTTATATGTATAATGATATTGGTTTTCAGATGTAGTGATGTTGGTTTGCATGTATAGTGATATTAGTTTTCAGATGTAGTGATGTTAGTTTGCATGTGTAGTGATGTTGGTTTTCAGATGTAGTGATGTTGGTTTGTATGTGTAGTGATATTGGTTTGCATGTGTAGTGATATTGGTTTTCAGGTGTAGTGATGTTGGTTTGCATGTGTAGTGACATTGATTTTCGGATGTAGTGATGTTGGTTTGCATATGTATATTAGTTTTCGAATGTAGTGATGTTGGTTTGCAGATGTAACGATATTGGTTTGCATGTGTAGTGATATTAGTTTTCGAATATAGTGATGTCGGTTTGCATGTGTAGTGATATTGGTTTTCAGATGTAGTTATGTTGGTTTGCATGTGTAGTGATATTGATTTTCGGATGTAGTGAAAAAAGGTTAAAAAAATAATAACCAAACAGGGATAGGAAAACGTGAAAGACTCTTCACATTCCACAAGGAAGGACTCTTCACATTCCAACATCACTTAAAAAACCCTTATACACGACCAAAAATGCTCATTCCATGGGAGGCCTTTGAAACAAATACATCTAGATAAAAAAATTAGATCGAAAATTCCTAAGGATAGACCTAAATAAACCAAACAAAAAATTAATCGGATAACCAATATCATTCCAGGTAAAAACCAATGCGACAATATCTGAAAACCAATATCACTACATCTGAAAATCAATATCACTACATTCAAAAACCAATATCACTACATTCAAAAACCAATATCAATACATTCGACAACCAATATCACTACATTTGAAAATAATATCACTAACATGCAAACCAATATCACTATATTCGAAAACCAATATCATTACACATGCAAACCAATATCACTACATTCGAAAACTAATATCATTACATTGCAAAAACTAATATCACTACATCGCAAAACCAATATCACTACATTTAAAAATCAATATCACTACATCTGCAAACCAATTCTGCCACACATGTGAACCAATATCGCCACACATGTGAACCAATATCACCACACATGCGAATCAATATCGCTCCAAATAAATTCAATCAAACAAATCTGAAATAATAATGACACCAATATCACTCAAAAATTGGTATGATTCTTCCAACTAAAATAACTATAATTCGCCCAAAATAAAGCGAAAAAATTTCACTTTACATGAAAGTCTCATCAAGAACAAAATCTCTAATTTCACTTTACATGAAAACAGATATAGGTCAGCAGCCACCAAAAGCAAAATGACAATTTGAATCTAAAACTGAATACACTTTATCTTTGCAAGTTCTTCGCTAACACATGGCAACCTAATTTGAATCTAATGTTCGGCTAATAATTAATTAAGCTATTATTACAGGTGCTAATTAATTAGGTGGGTAATTTGGTGGGCTCACGGAGATCTGAACAGCGATGGGTCGACTTGTACCGCCATAGTTGAAGCACGCCTTCCTCCCCAACCCAGAGCAGGTCCGGCACTCGACGTCCCTGTCCGACCACCGTGAGCAGAAGCACGTGACCCGGCCCATGCCGTTGCAACTGGGACAGCTAGAGGTGGGCCCGGTCATGAAATTCTGGTCCATCACCGCCTTCACGAGGGCCGCTCAGGCCGCATGCTCAGGCCCGTCGCCAACACCATCAGACCCATTTTCTGGATTCTTCTGCCGGCGGTGGGTGGTTCTTTGGTTGGGGGAGAGAGAGAGAGAAAGAGAGAGGAGAGAGAGGCAGAGATTCTTTCTGGTTTGTGGGGGATTTCAATCTGGGTAAATGGTTGGCATTTTTTTGGGTATTTTTGGTATCTTACTTAGGTAGAAAAAGTAAAAAATACTCTTAATTGGTTATTGACTATAAGATTTAATTTTTTTTTATAAACGAATCTGACGGCCCAAAATTTAGTCCCCAGGTTTAGTCCCCACCTGGAGACAAATTTTCTTTAGTTCCCACTTGAAGATAGATTTTCTTTAGTCCCTACTCAATCCATCCTCGTAATTGGTAACCCGTCATTCGCTGATTTGCAACCTCTTGACTTTTGTCATTATAATTTACAACTGCTCTAAAGAAGAAATTTCACACAAACGGCATCGTCTTTGCCGACTACTAATGTTTATGAATTTTCATTTTTGTTATATTAAAATATAAATGTCGTTATTAGAGCATGCGACTTTTGCAAAATGCATGCCAATAAACAGTGTCAACCATATCTTAAATTATAAGTGGGGAAATGCTGTGGAGCTGGCAAGAGTGGGTCAGCATAATAGCGAGGTGTGATATATCTTGATCACGATAACCAATGTTTTTAATTCAATCGATTACTAAACTAACTAATCTAAATTTAAATTAATTATAATTTTGGAAAAATAATAAAATTTTCTAACAAATAATTAGCCTTTTCAAACAAATATTTAATTGCGAAATTCAATTCATGATAACTCTTTCTCGCATCGTGTGTTTAATTCAATTCATAACGTAGGCCAACGCGGCAATATAGGTTTAGGTTTTAGAATTCAACTACCCTAATAAATAAATTCACAAATAGATAATATTAAGAATCAAGATTGAAATCACAATGTCTCCATTTTAGTCTTTAATATCATTGCTTTTGGAAGTCATGATTAATCTAGAGTGAAGTATACGGTCATAAATATATTAAAAAAAATGAGATCACCATATAAAAACATTTTTTTGACTTTGAGAATTCATAAATAATTGCTAAAAGAGAGATATATATATTTGAAAAGTACTAAAAGATATATATGAGTTGTGGTTTTCACAATGTTCATTTTCCATATAGGTTTGGACCTTTGGTGTTTTGAACCTTTTTGAACATCTGTTAGTTCTCTAGGATACATTTTTTTTATTGTCTTGAAATAATAAAAAAATAATTGATGGCAAAATTTTACCGATTAATCGATATAATTATGTGAGGAAAGAGAGAGGTTCCAGTCTTAGAGATTGGGAAAAAAATATTTTATAAAAAATATTAACTTACCAGAGATTAATTTATACTTTTTTAATGAATTTGGTGGGTTTGGATTGGGTACGGAGTGAAAGAATTGATTCCGGACGGTTTGGACTGAAGGGGGATCGCAGCGGCAAGCGCAAGTATGTGATAATGGCAAGCGCAGTTATGTGATAATGGCAAGCGCAGTTATGTGATAATGGCAAGTGCAGCTATGTGATAATGGCATTTATTTTTGTGAAAACGGCAAGTCCCCGTTGATGATAATGGCACGCATAGTTTTTTTTATTTTGGTCCCCATGTTTTAACATTTTTGTAAAAAAGTCACACTGGCATGCACTATTATGTGATACTGGCATGTGCAGTTATGTGATACTGGCATGCGCAGTTATGTGATAATGGCATTTGTATCCGGCCTGTGTTTGTGCGTGATTTTTTTTATTTTGGTCTCCGTATTTTAGCGCGTTTGCAAAAAAGTTTCCACGTGTCTTCATTCCAAACGGTTCGAAATAGTGGCATTCCGTACCCAATCCATACCCGAATTTAATATATCAGATCATTGATCACGAGAGCTATATTACTAATACAAGTCGTCTAAAGTCATTTCAAGATAACTTAGCCCACCTATACAAACACCAACATGCATAAAATTATTCTAATTTAATTTGATTTAATAATTTCTAGGATATTACATGTGGTGAAAACAGTCTCTTAAATAATTACCTTCCCAAAAAATTAGAACAGTGGAGCGGAGGCCAGGAAAGATATAATTGGGGCCGATCCGTGAGGTTGTTGGGTTTGTTGCCTATTAGTCTGGTATTTGTTCGAGGAATAGTAAGCAACAAACTATGGCGACAAATACCAAACGCAAAACTATGGTGGACAAAATCACAATGGATCTTATTTTGGAAATCGGTGGATTAACTTCCATCCTTATAGAAAAACTTTGCTGGGAAAAGAATAAAAATCTAATATTTTTTTTTGAAAAATAAATATTATACCTAGTTATAATGTCAATAATTCAACCCTTGACTAGGAGTGAACATTTTATCCGACATCCGATGTCCGAATCCAAATCCGAAAAAAATTTCGGATTCGGATTCGGATAATTTACTGTTTGGATTCGGATTCGGATTATCCAAACTTTTTAGTTCGGATTCGGATTCGGATAAAAAAAAATAAGTTCGGAGATCCGAAAAATCCGAACTTTAGATGGGCTGGACTTTGGGCCTAGGAGTAAGAGTGCAGCCTGCGTGGAGGTTGGGTCCAATTTCTTTTTTAGAGTAGGTTCTCCTTCATTTTAGATCTGAGAGAGAGACAGAGACAATCCACAGAAACCCTAGAAAAAATTAAAAACTCGCCGCGAGACCTTGCAGTACAGCCGCATCCGTCCTCGCCATGAGTCCGCGACCTCGACTCAGTTTTAGCCTCCTCGGAGATTGATTCTACATGGTACGTACCAAGTCCTTCTCCTGATGCACTTACCCTTTTTTACCCATTTTTCTAGCAACTTGTTTAATCGTCCATTGCTTCTTACTAAACCGTCTGTTCACGGCTTGTTTGGATGATTCTATTGATTTCTTGACCTTGCTCATGGCTAAATCGTCCATTGCTTTTTAATTAGTTCTATTTGCAGTTCACTAACCCATTTTTTTGTTCTTGAAAGTTTATGAGCTGTAAATAATTAGTTCTATTTCTGTTAGCTATTTGTCACTTACCCCCAGTAGCTATTTGTTCTATTAGCTATTTATTCTATTAGCTGTTGTCACGTTAGGTTGGTTTTAATTTGATTGACTTACAGATCAAATTGGCTTGCTTGCTGCCTATTTTAATGATAGTAAGTTAGTTATAATTGGCTTGCTTGGTTTTGAAAGTTCACTTACCCATCCTGTATTATTTGTAGGAGCATATGGATGTTGTGGAGGAGGATACCACCACTAATACTATCGATCCTCTAATAAATAGTTCCACTGCTTCAACCACCATCATCAAGAAAAGAAGGGAGATAGCATCTAGGTCTGAATGTTGGAAGGAGTTTGAGAAATTTACTAGAGGAACTGAATTTATGGCCCGATGTCTCCATTGTAGAAGAGAATTACGTGCCAGCACACAAAATGGAACGGCTCCCCTCGGAAATCATTTGGTCGTTTGCAAGGCGAAGCATATTTCAGACTCTAACCAACCGGAGTTGGTAGGTATGAGATTACATGGTGAGAAACTTCTTGTTCCTTACAAGTATGATTATGAGACAGTGAGAAAAGCTTTGACAATGATGATAATTTTAGATGAGCTGTCTTTCAAATTTGTTATGGGGTTAGGATTCAAAATATTTATGGAAGCTGCGTGTCCTAAATTTTCTATTCCATAACGGTGGACCATCCAACGTGATTGCTATCAAATGTTTGTCAATGAGAAATAGAAGATGAAAGACTTTTTTACGGGTCAAAGAGTTTGCCTAACCACGGATACGTGGACATCTATGCAAAAAGTGAACTATATATGTGTGACAACTAACTTTATTGATGAGCGTTGGACGATGAACAAGAGATTGTTGGCTTTTTCTCCTATATTTTCACACAAAGGAAATGATATAGGAGTTGCATTGGAGAAGTGCTTGCGAGATTGGAAGATTGATAAAGTATTTACCGTCACAGTTGATAATGCTATTTTGATATAATCTCACTCTCTCTCTGGGTCCTAAGTTTCGCCCTTTGAGGGGCGGGTCCCTAACCGAGCCGGAAAGGTTTAAAAAGGACTCCTATTCTGCTCGCCAGTGACTGCTTATTGGGCATAAGGATAGTAGTGACCATATAGCCATTTGGCAATTATGTGTTTTCAAGCCTCACAAGAGAGTAGTTTTATGACGTGAAATATTTGCATCGTTGATATTTGGGCAAATTACTCTCAAGTCCCTGACCTTTGATCACCTTCTCCTTAAGATCCCTGACTTTTGGAAAATGATAGTCCCGTCCCTAAGTTTTGATGATAATAGACTCTCGGGTCCCTGGAGCCGGAATATATTTTTTTCTCCGGTGAACCCCTACTTGAAATGACCAAAATACCCCTCTCACTTAAAAAATAAAAAAATCCTTCTTCCTCCCACTGATCTTCTTCCTCGCACCTCATCCAAAACCAAAACTTAAAATCAAAACTAATTAACATCCAAACCAATCAAAACCAATTATATATAGATAGAGAACAAAAGAAAAGCAAAGAATAATACAAAAAAAGACAGAAAAGAGAAGAAAATTAAATAACAGTAAACTGAAAATTTAAAGCCGGAGGAAACAAAGCAAATCTGGGCTATGAACCACACAAATCCAAAACGCTAAAGGAAAAAAAGAGAAGAGGAAGAAAAAGCAGCAGTTAGTTAGCGGAGAGAGAAAGTGTAAGAGAGAGGGGGGAGAGAGAGAGAGGAGAAATCTGGAAGCTTTGGATCCCTCCGATCTGACGTACTACGGAAGCCGGGAATGCAGCTTCTAAATGCTGGTAGATCCGGGAGGCGAAACTCAAAACGGCTCCCGCCGCTGTCATTTCTGGCATTTTTCTGCTCCCGTTGACCGTGCTTTGACTTCCTAGTCTGAGCTGTTTCTTCCTCCTAATTGGAAGCTTCAATTGGCTCCTTTTGGTTGTTTTTTTCTCTCTTACAGTTTAGTTTGGTTTGTTTTAGTGGAGGTGTTCTTTTTTTGGTGTGAAATGAGTGGTTAGGATTTTGGCATTGCATGGAATTGGCTCGAATCGAATTGGCTGGAATTGACTTGAAATTAGTGGTTTTGGATGAGGTGCGAAGAATAAGAGATTTTTTTTATTTTTTAAGTGGGAAGAATATTTTAGTTATTTTAAGTGGGGGTACGCCGGGGAAAAGGAAATATTCCGGCTCCAGGGACCTGGGAGTCTATTATAATCAAAACTTAGGGACGGGACAATCATTTTCCAAAATTCAAGGACCCTAAACGGAGGTTAACTAAAAATCAGAGACTTGAGAGTAATTTGCCCCTTGATTTTTTAATCAAACTTTAGGAGATAGAAAGTGAACCGACCCGTCAATCATACTATCTCACAGTTCTTTTGCGTTTTTCATATGCTCCTTCTGAGTTGGTATATT
The DNA here is from genome assembly GCA_963995505.1 of Hypericum androsaemum. Classification (NCBI taxonomy): domain Eukaryota; kingdom Viridiplantae; phylum Streptophyta; class Magnoliopsida; order Malpighiales; family Hypericaceae; genus Hypericum; species Hypericum androsaemum. Next base: position 11,905,524 of record OZ023190.1, read on the forward strand.
TGAAATGATTTAATAAAAAATTATTTGCTTCAATTCTATGATTTTGTAAATTTTTATATTCGATTTGACTGAAAATTTAGTCAATGAGTATTCGATTCCAAAATCAGCCGGGCTTCCTTAAAAAAAAAAAAATCAGCCGGGCAGACGCAGATACCATAGCTTTGCCCAATGCATGCTTCTGCTGCATGAAACCAAAGCGTCATGCAAACACTTCATTTGACACGTTTCACTGATCATCTTTTGGTATATTCGAAAACCAACTACTAAATTTTTTATTGTAATTTCTTTGGACTCAAATATTTTATGGCATTAAGGTTCGGATAACTCCCTGTAAATATTCAAGGAGTGCAATTAACCTCTTCAACTCAAAATTGATCTAGATAACACCCTATAATTCCTAAAATAGGCCAATTAACATCTTTATATTATTTTTTTTTATCATCGTCGACACATCATCATCTTACATGGTATCCACGTCATATCATTATTTGTATCATTTAAAATGTTAGAAATAAAAAAAATCTATACAACCCACACACCATCGGCTCCGCCAACCCTAACTGCATTACTCATCTCCGAAGATCGAAAGACACAACGGCAATCAGTCACCTCCTTCATGTCTCTAGCCCCTCTTTCGATTTGTACAACACAACAGCAATCCCCGAGGCAACACAAAGTCATGCAAGTACTTAAAACCCAATTGCCCATATATCTTTAGTTCCAAAGTCAACCATTTCACTCACGCAGTTGACCAAAAGATGCATATCTAAAGCGGAGCAGACTTTCATCTCTATTATGAGCTTGAAGTTTGTGTGAGAAAGAAACAGAGCGGATAAAGAAGAATTGAATTGTAATATAAGAGTTCTTCAAGGTCTCTCAGAAAGAATAAACGTGAAAAGGGTTTTTTATTTTTCTTGTTTACGGAGGCCGAAGGTTGTGTGGGTTGTTACGTTTGTATATTTTTTAAAATGTTAAATGTTATAATATAATGATGCGGCATGTAAAGTTGTAAACAAGTATGTGAATATCATGTAAGATGATGAAGTGTCGATGATCAGAAAAATAATTCAAAAGTGTAAATTAGCATAATTTGAAAAATATAGGGTGTTATGTGAATAAATTTTGAGTAGAGGAGATTAATTGCAGTTTTTAAATATGTACAAGTAGCTATCTGATCCTTATTCTAATTTTTATTAATTAGTCTAGTCGGTCTTTGAATTTTGGGTACCTTTAATCACTAAAAACCGAATGTTAGTCATAAGAAGAAAAGATGTCAATTAATAATATGTTTGTTAGTGGAAAGTTTGATTTAAAAAATTATTTTTTACAAAAATAAATATCTATCTTATACTTGGAAATTAATCAAATTATTCAAAAATATTTTCTTTTCTTTAGGAGGGGGAGTAGTTGAGGCCAAAAATTATTTCTTTGGTAATGACGTTAAAAGATGTCATATTATTGCTTCTTTGATTTTGACTATTTTGTAGGTCTCTCCGGGCTGGACGGATTTCTTATCCTGGAGCCTCACCCAGGATGGTAGCTTCTCGACTTAGTCACTCTACAGGGTCTTATGCACGGATATGCAGATACCGCCTGCTGACCCGATCTGGACCAGGATTTGGACCCTACGAGTTTTCGAGAGGATTTGATTCTTTATTTGGTTATTTTGTCACTGCAGGTTGATGACAAATGTAGAGAGGGCACGGAGACACTTCAAAGAGGATGACACCTGTCCAAGATATGGTACTATTTTTGAGTCTCTGATGCATATGTCTCGTGATTACAGATTCTTGAGGACGGTGTGGGCTTCCCTCCTGCCACGGCCCCCGCGGGACTTCTACTTCTACAGCGAGATTGACCGAGGACGTTGGATCTGGGACAACATCTCAAACACCACCATACCCATTGATGGCCCACCATGGGCAACGACCTTCGTGACTCCTTGCTGGTGGCTTTGGCGATGGCAGAACGACTCTATCTTCAGACCTGGCACCACCCCAGGGCACCTCCCCCTTCCCTCATCACTTTACAAGCACAGGAGTTTGCTCGTGTCCTGGCAGACCGGAATACTCCATTACCCCCACCCCCCCTCCCCCACCCGTCGTGAGATCCTAGTCTCTTGGCAGCGTCTCGTGGTGGGCTCTATCAAACTCAATATTGATGGAGCTTCAGCGGACAACTTGGGACCTGCTGGTGCTGGGGGTATTATCCACGACTCGGGTAGCTTTTGGATTTACGGGTTTGCTAAGGCCTAAGGGCATTCGGAGCTGCACTTCCTTGGCTGCGGAGCTTTGGACTTTGGTCCTTGAACTTGAGCTGATATGGGGCAAGGGGCTCCGGAGGGTCCAGGTAGAGATGGACTCGTTTCTGGCGATATCCTATGCGTTGGTCGTGGTGTGGATCGTGCCCAACCCCTGGCGGCTTTGATTTCGAAGGCGTAGGAGCTCTTGGCAAGGAGCTGGGAGATAGATATACAGCACACCTGGCGGGAGGGCAACCGTGTGGCGGATGCTCTTTCCAAGCACGTCTGAAAATTGCTTATGATTATGTTGCTTCTGATGTACCCTTAGATTGCTGCTTTGAGACGTATCTTGATGATTTGAGGGGAGTTAGCCTCACTCGTTGTACTCGTGCTATCGGTGATGATTTTCGGGGATCAGATTTCACAGTTTTAACATTAAGGTGGGTCAACCTGACCCTACCGAGGTGCTCTTTCCCTATTGATGCGGGTTTTTCCACTGGATTTTTACCGCCTTAGAGTTTTACTGAGGCCGGCAGCCGTAACCTCGAAAGAGGGGATCCCACTTCTGAGGCCGATGAGGTGCCTTTGGCCCTCTAGTTAGGAGGATTGATTTTGGACTATTTTGTTATTTGTATTATATTCAGTTTCATTATTCGTATTTATATAGGGGTGTGACCCTACCATTTCCACCAAAAAATAAATAAAGTAATGACGTTCCACGGGCCCTTTGGCAATCTCAGGCCCACAATGGGCCTTTAAATGGACAAACGACCTCTTAACGGAGTTTGGAGAGCACTGGACCTTTGGTAAGGCCCAAGTCGGATAGTTTTTTATAACAAAATTCGGAGGACGGTTGAACCTTGGTATCATCATTCCAACCGGTCACTCATACCAGACCAAGATAATTTATAAAAAAAATTGATTTCCAGATAGTAGACGCTATTTCATCCAACGGATGGGATTCAATCAGCTCGTGCAGAGGAGAAGAGAAGAGGGCTTCAACAGCAAGCTGCTATAACTTGTTGCTTGCTTCTTAAGTTTCAAATAAATAAAAGCTCGAGGAACAGAACTAACATTTTATATTAACATTGATCACAATGCAAATATTTTTTCCATCTTGTCTCTGAATCCTGAGATTGGATGTCTCCTTTTGCAAGATGAACACTCATATTAACAACTCGAAACTTCATGTACAAAACTACAAGCACTCGCAGCAAAAACATTACAGTGCCATCTTGAAAAACCTCTCTTTCTTTCTGTATGGGCTAGATGAGGATACACACAAAACCGAGGAGACGAGAGTGTCAAAGAAGGAAAGAATACGACGGTGCAAGTAACGATTCGAGTATGTACGATCGATCACTTAGTGTGAGAGACTCTCCTCTTCGTATCACCATCAAGTGTTGTTGCCTGCTTTCCAGGCTTCCCTGGACTAATCCCATTTGGTAGCTTCCTTGATGATGAAGGGATCAGTGATGGAATGAAGCTCCTAGTATCACATTTTCGAAGCCAAAAAAAAAAAAAACAACCATGTTAAGCAAGTTCAGTTCCGAACCATCTTGTAGTAAAGTGCATATCTTGTTGTTTGAGCAGCTGACATCATTTTTATTGCAATTGAGACCAAATAGATAGATAGATACACTGGAAGTTGCAGGCTTACCTGGTTTCCGTGCTCTTCAATCCCCTCGGATGGCTAGTCTTCTTCGGTTTAGAGACTACTGTGTTCGGTAGGCTACTGAGTCTAGGAATACTAGAGTGCCACTGCAAGTCTGGCTCAGAAGAATCACTCGTTCCCACATCAAGTTCCTCAGAGTCATCGATAGAGGCTACCTCGTACCTGTTGTTCCTCTGAGCATCATACTCTTGGCTGTCCTTTTTGTTTGTCTGTGATTTGTTGAGTGGCTGCTCGGGGTAGATCTTGGAGGGGCCTCGGATATAGTTCTGGAAGAATATGTCCGGCAATTGCCTACTGTCTGCTTCCCATTGCCCGAAAAGGCTATCATCCTGACTAACAATGTCATGCTTATTCACCATGATCTTATCAATCCAATCGCCTTGATTAACGGCTTTCTCGTCCTCCATTCTGCTTTGCTCAGTACTACTTAAAGGTGACCAAGGAGATGAATTCGCTACAAGATTGCGAGGGTCCAGGCTCCGTCTTCTCGGAATGGAGGAGCTCTTCTTAACCTTTGTCTGCAAACATTTCCATTTGCATTGTTGATTTCAACTTAGTTTATGAAATAACAAATATAAGTCTTGGTGTATATGAGCATACCTGACCATAGCCAGCATCGTCTTTACGGCCATCAGGAACATCTCCAAGTCCATTCCAACTGTGTGGAGTTGCGCAAGACGATGTTACACTGGACTTTGAACTAGATTTTTCAGGAGTGCTGGATCGAGAATGCCGTGATTGATCTGTCTCGCCGTCCTTCCGGGCCAATGCTGCCTTAAGACTAGCTATCTGATAAGGGCATATAAAGAAAGGATTAGTCTGAATTCTGATACTTCTCACTTTTCAGGTTAAGTATATAGCAGTAAGACATGACAATGAAGAACCTGATCTTTTAGTTCTTTCGCTTCTGCTCCATCCTTATTGACCCGAGCAGCACCGAGCTCGACTGTAGCCACACGTTCAGCGAATTTAAGAGTGCTGAGTGTTTCTCCAACAGCTTCAGGTTCAGGACTAATATGGACAAACATGAGCGTCTTTGCCTGTCCCCCTGGTGATTCATACATCCCACCGTCAATTACAAAATGGAAAAAGAGAGCAAGCAATTTTGATTTGATCAAGCTTTACCTAGTGAATCTTGGAGGAGTTGTGTGAGCTTGCTGTTCCTATAGGGAACATGCACATTCTTTGAAGCAAGTGATGCGATAACATCGCCTAACGCGGAAAGGGATTTGTTGATGAATGTTGCTTCTTTTAGTCTATCTCCAGTCACCTCAGATTTTTCAACCCTCTCACTTCCTGCAAGGTCAACTAGATGCATCGAACCGCGAAGAACAGACCCGGATTTCAAGTTTCTTCCTTGAACATGAACTGTTAGGCAGCTGGAAATGCATGCAGAGGAAAAGTTGAGTTCTTAAGCTCTGCAACTAATATCAATAAGTCTAAGCACCAGGCCTTAAAATGTACAGATTTTTAGATCACCTGTGAGAACGGCTGCTCCTATCATTCATAGCAGTAGCTCCAACTGCACGATTCCTGTGTCCAGTGTTCATTATATTTATGACATCAGAAGTTGCCGACACAGGTATGAGGCATGCTTCCGGTACGTTGATTCCGTTCTGAGAACTGTTGCGGATTTCTAACGTAATCTTGGAGTTAAGAACATACATGTACATAATCCAAGTACAAGAAAATGAGGAACTTCTACAGACTTGGAGAAAGACTAAGTTGATTCAGAAAATAAGTAAAGAACTAAAACTTGCATCAAAGGATATCTTCTGGTTGAACCATCGGATGCCAATAGATCCCTGACTTGCTCATTGTAAATCTCAAGCATTTGGACATTGATATCATAGGAAATAACATCGTTTCTTTGATCAGAGAGAAGAAACAGATCACTCAGTGCCCTGTAGTTTACACCTAGGCCCTCCTGTGGGAGCTCCTTGGGGCCAGTCTGGAAGATTAAGGACAAAAAATGAGAATTATTTAGTTGGCCAATTGCAATTTTGTTGCTATGAACTACGGAAGGCAAATTACAAGCAGCTCTCGCAAGGAGAAATCCTTTGAGGCCACAGGCTTTGGTTTGCTGTAACAAGACTCACCATGGTGTAAGTTTTCCCAGATCCCGTTTGTCCATAGGCAAAGATACAAACATTGAAGCCATCAAGAACAGATCGAATCAAAGGCTGCATGTCCGAAAAAACCTCCTCTGCAGAATAAGATTAAAAGCAGGCAATAGTTTAGCAAAACACTACCAAGAAGTTAAATGCTAGGAAAAAGACAGAATTCAGAAATCTAGTTGCATTAACCTTGTGTTGCCAATGGACCAAAAACTTTGTTAAAACTAAATGATTTGCGTCCCTCTTTTCCATACTTTGAAGGAGTTAGTATCATTATATTTCCTTCCTCTATGCTGTCCACAGCATTAAAGCGGCTAGCCTGACCGTTCAAGAAGGGCCGTACCCGGCAGTACACCCTAATGTTCCCTAACAAAGAGCATTCCACAACCATAATCCAGGTAAGAAGCTCCGTATACCGATGGAAAATCCGATTCATCAGAAATAATAAAGGACATTGACCAGTGAACTACCTTTAAGGTCCTGCACTTGATTGTACAATTTGCGGTTTTCCTCGAGGACTCTCTCGTATCCTGAAGCAGCCTGAGCCAGACCGTGCAAGTGCTTACCTATAATGAACAATAAACTCTGAAATGCTTGACTTTCGAAACATTTGAACAAGCACAAAGAAAAGCATATCTGATGTTTTACCTAGGCTGTAGAACTCCTCCTGATACTTCATCTGCAAAAACTGCACGCCAGCTTTTGTAGAGTGAAGACTTTGTCTAAGTTCCTGCAATTGGAAGGATTCGCATTTGCATGTCATGCCCATTTCAGCCACTCAAATAGACATAAACTTGCCAGCAGAATGTTACCTGAATATGTCTTTGTTGTTGTTCCACTAACATCTCTTGCTTCACTAGCTGACTTGTAGATCGCCCAGAACCATCCCGCGTTTCTTCAGAAGACTTCTGTGTGTCAATCTGCTCAGGAACTTCTTCCTCTATTTTCTGATCACATGCTTCCTCCATCTTGACCATTCAAAGGTTTGGAAGAAAATGCAGTTCACTCACTCTTAGATGTCAAGCATGTGTCTTTACACAATTCATTGCGATGCTAAAACAAATTATATACTTTGGTATCTACTCTAAAATATGCTGGTTTTAATGCAGAGTCAAAGCTAGTACCTTTAAGTCATCACACGAAGTTCTTGTAGGAGATCTATCAACATCATCAGACATTGCCTGATCTCTTGTTGTTGCTGTCACCTATTATCAACACCAATGTAACAGCTGAATTAAGGATTCCACTTCAGTACCACTGAGAAATAGGAGTGCTAGGACAAGTTTAGCTTACCAGTTCACTTTGGCTCCCCAAGCGACGCTCGAACTCTTCCATAACTTTGCTGAGCATTGACTCTACAATCTATGTTTGAAATGAGAGATCAACGGAATCAGTTAAGAACAAGCTAACCCTGGCTTCATGTTCTCTAGTCTTGTGTAAAACATTTGGAACTCATCAAATGAAGAAGTGGTCCGATACACCATAGGCGGTGAAATATCATACAGAGCACTTACATTTGGTATTTCATCTTGCTTCTTGTTTGAAATAACTGCACGAACCAGGGTGCTCAAGGAACGGGAGGCTCCCTGCAGATTAAGGTGCATATGAGCATATACTTGGCATGGTTTTTCTTTTTCTATATCAGAACAGAACATGACAACCAACTTCTAGCAGCAGCTTACTAACTTCTTCATTGGGGTCGTGACCAAGTTCGTCATTCTGATCTCCACTGCAACTACTCAATGACGAGGTACGAGAGTAGGAATTCATAAACGGTTCCGAACTTTTTCTAGCGAAGGGCTTCGCTCCTGGTCTGGATGCTGGAGGCTTCGAACTTGCATTATACTTCCATGTCCCATTTCCGCCACTTCGTTTCCATTCACCATATGATTTAAGGGCTAGGATGGAATTTACAATCCTTGCAGACTTTCCACCCTGAAGATTTGTTCAAGTCAAATGAAATGAAACAAGACAAGAAACATTTCATCTTACCGAACCTTTCTCAAGCCATACAGAATTATCGTTTAGACCCTCACCTGTTCGAGATCAGATGCTTCAAAACAAGGGATCCCTAATTCCTCTGCAGCCACTAGAAAGTTTCTAATATTCTCAAAGTACTGGAATGCAGATAGAGCAGCCCCATCAGAAAGGTCAACCGCATCATAAGGACCTTCCACTACCTACAAAAAATGCAGAAAATTGGGATATATAACCGCAAACAACAATCCAATTTTGGCTACCAAAGCAGCAAATTTAAGTGAAAATCCATCTTGAAACAAAGTACCTTTGGCACCGATCCGGGATGAACTTTGTTAAGAACATTGCACAAGATAATCCCGCTGCGCAACCCAAGCCTCAGCTCCTCTTCAGAAGGTTGGGCCGGCAAATCTTTACCTCCAACAACTCCAACGGTCTTCCTTAGCCACTCTGCTGCTTCATACCTTATCAAGGCTGGCAAGATACATAAACGAAGTCAATACAGCTTGTGCATTCTATCACAACCATAATTTAGCAGTACAAAGAAGAATCGAAATGGAAGTTCATCGCGATCCAATTCGGGACCTAAAGACCAGTTCTATTATCCACTTTATCCCTTCAAACAGAGATCATCAATCCATGAAGCTCAACGTCCAATCTCAATCTCAATGCATCAACCAACTAGCTATGATGCGATAAATCCTCAAAATTCCAAGAAAACTAGACTGGTTAGGATAAATGGTCCCTAAAGAACTTGACTTTTCCAACTTCTTACAAATCGAAAGAACAGAATTAAAATGGAAGAACCCCGAAGCAGAAAAAAGAAAATTATAGAAGGTGGTCGGTCTCATACAGGCTTCCTCGACCTTTCTCGAAGCCATATCGACAAAATCGCCTCGCCTCGTCCCATGTTGTCTGAGAACACCCTCCACCACAGAAGCCACGGAGAATGGCAAAACGGAAACTTGCTCCGTTGCCATCTTTTCTTCTTCTTCTTCTTCTTCTTTCTCGACGAGAAAGCTTCTTTCCCAAGAAACCCAATTCAAAGACTCAACCTTTAACAAAACCCAGAAGCCTATTTATCTCTACCAGCCAAAGGCCAACGTGTAGTAATATGATGTATCTATATTTGCATGGAATTTGCTCGTCTCTTCTCCAAGACAGAGAAGAAAGAGGGAATGAGGAGAAAGAAGCAATGTTGGGTTCTTGTTGGGTTCAAATGGAGGGAAGAAGCACAAGGAGGAGGAGGCTGAGTTTTAACGAAGGCCAAGAGAACGAAGAAAGAAATATTGGGAAGAGAATTTAATTTAATCCGTTCACTTTCTCTCTCTGCTAATTCCTCTGTTTCTCTTTGCTTTGCTTTGCTTTGCTCTGTTCTGTCCTGTCCTGTCCTTTTTCTTCTTTCCTTTTTTGTTTGTTCTTTTTCTTATAACGTGGAGCAGAGCAAAGAAGGGGAAAGGCCACCACGAGCCCCTCTCGTCACGAAATATTCTCTCTTTCTTTTTCGCGGGAAAGATAAAGAAGTGATTACAAAGTGTAACGCCTAATTTCGCCTTTTCCACCCAAAAAAATTGTCCTCTTTTTTTTCGTTTTGGTTTATAACTCTGGTATTCGGCTTATTGGATTAACTAATACCAGTTCAAGTTTGGTGAGATTTTTGAAAGGTGATAACTTCATTGTTGCTTTCTCAAAAGACTCAAACTCAAAATTTGGTTAAACTAGAACAAAGCTCTCGTCAGTTAATCTAAATACTTGTTGATTTGTCATGGGTATTCTCACTTTACCTTTCAACAAAAAGTATCCTCACTATAAATTTTCAAAAAAAAAACTTTAGATTAATAGTTTTACGAAGAGAAAATAATTATTGATAGAATTACTGTTAAATAAAATTTGATAATGCTCGAGTTAGTAAGTGTTTCTAATAATGAATTTATAATTTAGTTGTTGTCTTCCAATTTGTGCTGTTTTAACATAACAGTGGATGGTATATGATTAGCATAATTAGAGAGGGGGAGAGAGAGAGGTTGCTATCTAGGAAAGGAAGAGAATTATTAATACAAGGAAATCGGACCTGGTCAGTGGCGGAGGCAACAGACAATTTGGATTGCCGTTGAAATTAGGAACTTGGCCTGCTTAATTATAATTTATAAATTATTTGACGAAACATAAATCTGCAGCCACCTAACTAAAAAAGAAGGATTTCGAGTTTTGGTAATTAATCCGAATGTTGAGAATTTTACATTGCTTAGTGCAAGTGTGGTAATTAAGTTTATAAGTATTGAAAATCTACCTACCCAAAATCTTAAAGATTTGAGTTGGATATAAATATTTTAATATGGTATCAGAGCGGATTGATCTCTATCTATTATTGTACTCGCACGATCCCCATTTCTCACGTTGGCAAAATCATAGTTTGTTTTATCTTCGATCCGGTGGCTCTTGTTTGAGGGGGCTAATTGGGAATCAGACATTGCTCAGTGTAAGAGTGGTGAACAATAAGTGTTGAAATCCATCTATCCATAGCCTTAAGGTTTTAGGTTGGATATGGACATCCTAACACCGAATAAACGAGATTATAAAAAAATATTATTTTTTTACAAAATATACAACCAAATTATATCACCAAGGTGAATTTGTATCTCTATTTTTTTGTTTATATCACCCATTATCCAGTTTATTGAGATAATTAATCCAAATTCGAGTCGATAAAATCTTTGAAATACAGCGAAATTCTGTCAAAGGTATTTAATTAATGCTGCATTGTCAAGGTGAATGTGTCTCCATTGTAACAATGGTAATTTCTTTAATTTCTTGATTTACTAAGCTCTATCATTTGATGGGCAGGATGCAAAACAAAAGGTTAAAAAAAATTGTCATTTGATGTTCGGAACCGACGTTACTGCTAGTTTATTAGACGTCTCACCTCACTAATTTGTCTTTTGAGGTCAAACGGCGATGATGCAAGGCAGGCAGGCACCTTATTGTGCCATTTGCATCATGTACATAGCGCCAAACTAATTAGAGTTAATTGGTGATTAGAATATTTTAACTAATGTAGTTAATTTTTGTCTATGAAATTTTAGTGTGCGTGACTATATTATGAATATTACTTAATCTAGAGTGGAGCACACTTGGCCAATAAGTTGTTTCCAAATTGGTCCATTTGGGAATTGTATTGATTAATTTTGGTGGTTGGATTTCACGACACCACGTTCTTTTAACTGCTCAGTTAGCATTAATTGTAAGGTGATATATTTTTCAGAATCTCTAAATACTGTCAAATAATTTGTTGAGTGTCAAAGCAGAAAGGAGATTGACCGTAAGATTTACCTGTCGAGCAGGGATGAAAGTCGGCCTTAATGATTTAACAGTGTCGAGTAGAAGAGTCGTCGCTCAACGAATAAAAGTTATTCTAAGTATAACAGGTTGATCTTACCTAAGAAATTATATCCTAATTTAGGGATGACTCTATTAATAGTATCTTTTCATTCTTGAACTTGAGATCTCCATAAAAAATACAAGTCTCTACCATTTAATCAACTTTCATTGGCCAGTAAGGTTTATTAATATATTTTTTCCTTCATTTCCGGAGGATCCAACTACTGGAAAATCAGGAACGGAGAAAAGATCCCAATGACTTTGAAGATCTTTTTTCAATATTACCTCGTATTTTAACATTTATTGTACCGACTAATGTAGTACTAATAATTATTCAACGTTGCTGTGTAACTAAAAACTCGAAATCTCTTACATTTATTAATAAGGTTTATTAATCTCTTTGATCCACTATCTCCATTCTGCTTACCGCTTCGCATAAATGCTTTTTTAATAGGGTAAATTATCTCCTTTACTTGGTGTTTGGTCATCCTCTTCCTGGAATCCTTGAATTTTTTAAAATAATTTTACCGTCCCCCGTCTTTGGTTTTAGAAACTCTCGGGTCCCTGGTGCCGGAATATGCCATTTTCTTACCAAAATATGCCATTTTCTCTGGAGAACTCCCAATTGAAAAGACCCAAATGCCCCTCCTACTTAAAACACAAAAAAACCTTCTCTCCTTCTACCTTCACCTCCTTCTTCCTCCCACTTCATCTTCTTCCCCCCCACCTTCAATCAAGGCCAAGGTCAAATCTGACCTAGAAGGATTTCTCAAGTCCGAGCAGTAGTATCGCTGACTCGGCCGGGTTTGGAAGCGGAGCTACCTCCTCTACGGTGGACCCCGCAACAAAAATCCACCTTCATCGTTGCCGCCGCCAACTTCCTCTACTTCGTGCCTTCGACCTCGACCTGTCCCACATCAGGGACGATGCCGACCTCAAAATGCTCCTCTTGAAAACCACGCGCCGCTCCATCGTCCTCGTCGTGGGGTTGGATCTGCACGCGCTGCTCATGAGTTTCATGGATGGGATCGGCGCGGAGGAGATGGACCCGACGGTTACGAGGTCGCTCCATCGTCCTCATGTTCTTCACCGTCACAAACGCGTAGGAGATGGACCTGGCGATTACGAGGTCACTCCATCATCCTCGTGTTCTTCACCGGTGGGTACGAGGTCGCTCCTCGTGAGGATCGACATTTCACAGAAATCCCTCTAGGTCAGATTTGACCTTGACCTTGGAACAAGTTTCACAGAAATCTAATTAGTTTTTAAATTTAAATTAGAGTTTTTTAAATTAAAATTTTTTAAATTTTAATTGTCCCTAATTAGTTTTAATTTTTACTAAAAAATTAGGGTTTGAGATTGAGATTGAGTTTTAATTTTAGTTCTAGCAACCCACAAATTTCTTTTGATGTTCATTGAATTTTTGTTTTAGTTAAAAGTTGGAGGAAGAAGATGAAGTGGGGAAGGAAGATATTTTTTATTTTTAAGTAGAAGGGGCATTTTAGTCTTTTTAAGTAGGGTTCCGCAGGAGAAAATGACATATTCTCGAATTAGGGACCCAAGAGTTTCTAAAATCAAAGACGGGAGACGTAAAATTATTTTTGAAAATCCAAAGACTCCAGGAAGAAGATGACCAAACACAAGAGAGTAATTTACCCTTTTTAATATTATATGTTGATGCTACATTTGGTGACAACCTTCAGCTACCTAGATTATAGTGTACCTCTAACTAACTATAAATGGCTTTCTTTTTTTCTTAAGGATTGTTTTCTTGCTTAAATATAAAGGTTCAACAGGTGATCATGATTACCATCGACGAAGCATAAACCATAATCATATATAATTAGAAGTCCAAATAACAAACATTTTGAGGTTATAATTACCACAACTACTTTGCTCATCATTCTTTTCTTCGCTTCACGAATGGATCCATGTCAGAATGATTTTTTATGAAATACATCTACACTGACTAATCCATATTTAAGTAAGTTTTTGAATAATAATAAAGTTCTTCTAATAACAGTGTTATATTTTTAATAACTCGATCGTTATTTTAGCTGCTAAGTGCTTGTTGGTAAATATATTTTGCTATCTTTTTTTTATAAGTAAAATTTTATTAAACCCACCCAAAGGTAATTACAAAGTAATTACATCGAATTGTACACCGTGTACAACACCTGTCACCTAAGATACTAGATAGACATGTATTTAAGTAAAAATAAAGATAAGCACTATCTAGCACAAGATCAAAATGCAACACCACCAAAAGGATCACAGCTACCCCTGCAAACACCCAAGAAAGAATCCACAGTCATAATCAAAAGTTAAAATACCATGATCACGAAGGCTTGAAGATCTTCGATTGACAATTTCCCCGTATCAAGTTCCTAATATCTTGAATAAAGGATGGGGCCTCTTCTTCCATGGTCAGTCTCATTTGAATGACTATTTTCAAAGCCGCATTCTTCCTCTACGGAATCGAAGCCTCGCGAAGTCAAGTCTTCAGCCGTGAAAGACGTAGAAGGAGATTCAATGAGAGATTTTCTTGGAGTTTGAATAGTCAAATTTTGCATCGGGATCTCCCGAAGATGGTCGTTTGCTATTTACATGAAAAACACTAGAATGGTAGATGTTTATGTCATAGATGTTACATTGGTGATTTGATTGTGAATGCGGTAAACTTGTTAAATAGTATAAAAATTTTACATTGGAGATGTGGATTCTAACTATTACTAAATAATAAAATTAAAAGGTCGTTTGTAAAAAAAAATTGGACTATCCATTTAGTACAAAAGAGTAGTTAGTGGTTCCCATTAGCGAGGTCTAGAAGTAGGGGCCCCTATGGTGGCTTCGGATGATCGGAGTAAGGGTCCATTAGGCTGTTATTGGATTTAATTTTTAACGTGTGCTGTTGTTGCAGTTCTCCGATCACCCGAAATGGTGGCTTCGGCTTGAATGAGGTCCAGAAGTAGGGGCCCAACAATTCCAACAACAAAAAAACTAATTGAAGTTTCACGGTTTCGATTACGATTAAACTCTTCATATCTTACATAAACTTTTTTTTAATAGCGGACCTTTATTACTAAAAAGGAAATAAAAAGTTTACAGCAAGAGATGAGAAGCGAGAAAAGTAAAACCAAGTATAGAGAAACCATGGCCTAAACAGGCAACCAAAATGATTAACCTGTTGTCATAACTAGGAACTCCCACCAAGCTAACTCACAGGTCGGGAAGTCATGGAGGAAGGACGCCAAATCAAGAGACTAGCGCTTCTTGAGTGAAACTGTCACTTTCTTCGCCTTGGACCTAGTGTTGTATCCTGACGAACACTGATCTGCATAACCGCAAGCCAAACTGTCCAGGTCGAATTGACCATCCAACCCAACCTCGTCCACCCAAGAGCCCGTCAGCCTTTCCGTCAACGACCTTATAAACTTCAGAGACTCTGGAATAACTCTATGATCAGAACAAACAACTACCTCAGTACCTGCTTAGCCTGAAATGGGCATGGGATCTGGAGAAGGAAGCGCCGAAGCCCTTCCCAACACAGACGACTCAGCGCCCTGGAGTACTGGAACACCTTTAGCAAGAAACCCTCGCTCCAAACAATTCCAACAACAAAAAAACTATTGGAATTTCACGATTTTGATTACGGTTAAACTCTTCATATCCTACATAAACTTTTTTTTAATAGCGGACCTTTATTACTAAAAAGGAAATGAAAAGTTTACAGTAAGAGATGAGAAGCGAGAAAAGCAAAACCAAGTATAGAGAAACCCCGGCCTAAACAGGCAACCACAATGATTAGCATGTTGCCATAACTAGGAACTCCCACCAAGCTAACCCACAGGTCGGGAAGTCATAGAGGAAGGATGCTAAATCAAGAGACTAGCGCTTCATGAGTGAAACCATCACTTTTTTCACCTTGGACCTGGTGTTGTATCCTGACAGACACTGATCTGCTTAACTGCAAGCCAAACTGTCTGGGTCGAATCGACCATCTAACCCAACATGGTCCACCCAGGAGCCTGTCAGCCTTTTCGTCAATGACCCCATGAACTTCAGAGACTCTGGAATAACCCTATGATTAGAACAAACAACTACCTCAGTACCTGCTTGGCCCGAAATGGGCATGGGATCAGGAGAAGGAAGCGCAGAAGCCCGTCCCAACACAGACGACTCAGCGCTCTGGAGTACTAGAATGCCTTTGGCAAGAAACCCACACTCCAAACCCTTGCTCTTTTTAAAACCCAAAGATCTCTAGGGAAAAACCCCCCCTGCCGCTATATAGGCCGCCTTCTGAGCCTCAACCTTTTTCAAATCCTCAGGAGATAGCGATGCCAGTAACTCGGCCGAAGAAGGACCTCTCCTGCGCCCATTTTTCTTGCTTGAATCCGAGCTTGAACCATGTGAAGCAGGGGTACTAACCTGTGGGCTAGCATCAAGTAAGGCAATCTCGTCAACACTAGCAACCCTTACTAACGCAGAAGCAACTTGAGGATAAGAACGACCATCCCGCGGTAAGGGAAGATCGTCTTCGTCTGTAATAAATGACCATCATGAGCGAGCAAAAGAACCAACGATCCCACACACCTTATTATCCACCACTGAACCAGCACCTCCGAATGGAAGCTAGGCGAGTTAGGGACGGCCGCCTACGAATACATGCCATATAATTCCTGAAACAACTCTCCAAAGCCAAAACTCCCTTCCACAAGCACTTCCGATAAGTTAGGCATACGAGAACCGGGTCTCCCCTCAACACCCCCCCCCCCCCCCCCCCCCACATCAATAGGACCATGCACAGTCACGTTCTCATCAACAACCACCAAGGCAGGAGCATCAAAATCCTCTACGAATGCAATTCCAGAATTAGGATAGTTTCACTCAAGAACCTTATTGTGAGATGAGGCAATAACCACCTCATCGGCTGAAGTATGCACACAAGCACCCTCCATAAACCCGAAAAGAAAATATGATGGGGCATGTCAAAAGTAAGCACCAAATTATCCACAAGTTGACCATCATGTTGCACCAAATTTTCTAGAACAGTAATCCAAGCGAGAGTAGCACACTCCTCTAATTCTGCAGAAAGACCAACCTCTAATTCAGAATTTGTTCCAATAGAAACAAGCTCACCTGATGCAACCTCCAATTCAGAATTTTTAGGTAAAGCAAGCTCCTCTTGATAAGCTGATTGTTCTAACAAAATTGTCAATGCCAGAGAAATACTCCCCTCGACTTCAAGAGCCGTGGGAGAAGGATATCCAACTGCACCCTCCACACCAATCTCTCCCTCCTCAAGTTTCAACACCTCAGACAATCTATCAAGTAAAGTCAAGGCAGGCACTTTCTGCTGCCCAACTCGCCTATCTCTCCTTGCCTCTACCACGACTCAAGGTTCGGTCAAGTTCTGATTCACCACCTGAACTTCCTCTATAGGGGGCAACTTGCGACAGGATGAAGAGACATGTCCAAGCACCTTGAAGTGCTCACAAAATTTTGGCAAGTCCTCATATACAACACCCACAAAATAACTACCATCATCCTATCATAAGCAAATTTGGTCCCAACGTGGCCTGGTCATGTCAATCTCAACTATAACACGGACGGAAGCCCCATTAACCTTGTTCAACGCATATGAGTCAGCACGTATCGGATCACCCACCGATGCGACAAGACCTAAAATAATGTCGGGCTCAACATGTTCCATACTCAACTACACCAACTGAACCCAAACTTTTGCATGAGTAGCATGGATCTTGAGCGAATAAAAAAAGGAACCCACGGTTGCATGTAGAGAGTGCCATGAGGAATGAGCCAAACCCTTGAGCTCCAAACCATATCCTGATCCTTCTCGGTAGCAAACCTGAACCCAAAGTAACCTATACCCAGGGGCAGCATCTTCACATCCTCAATTGACCAAGCCTTAACAATCGAACAACATAAATCATAAGATGAATAAGGCTTGCTTCCCTTCGGCCTCACCAACCTACCGACGAGAGCACGAGTACCATAATTAACTCTATTAGCTAATCGATCCTTATTCACCTCAAGCAAAGGCAAGTCACCATCAATATTAGGCCAAATAAAATTACCCGTGTTAGACTAACCACTAGTTCTCGAGCTAATGGACTCTGCGTATGATCGTTGTTGAGCAAGTTTGGAGGTCAGAGACCCATGAGGGTCGTGAACAACCAAAGGTGAGGAGCCACCCTGAGGTTGGGCTGAACCAGGGCCCAACGCCACCTGAGCCACTTTTGAACGTAGACCTGCCTCTTCATAAGCTATCGTAAAAGCAAACAGAAGAGCCCTAGCATCCTTTGAACTTGCAACAGAAAAAAGAGAACTGCCGCCAGAAGTCAGGATCGGAGAAACCCAAGCGCTCCAAGGGTTCCAAAGGAGGCACCCTCACGGGCCCGAGAGGAGGCCCTGCCACCGAAGGAGGCAGAGAGGAGGCAAAGGATGACCTAGAGAAGGAGGTTTGTCCTCCTAGCATAACATCGGGCGAAGCCGCCAAAGAAGTCACAACTGATAGTAGAACCCATGAACGAGCTAGGGCGGCCACGCGAGGAGGCATGAGATAGGGAAGGACCCCCGTAGCTAGAGGGAGTCCTGCCATGGGCCCCCGGTCGGTGGCATTTTAAGAGGAAGGGAGGGGATCCAATTCGGCCGCTTAGGGTTTTTTTTTGTTCTTTTTGAAAAATTGAAGTTCTCAGTCCTATCTAATTAGAAAGAGTAGAGGTTCATTTGAAAAACTATCATATCTAAAACCTTAAGACAATGAATATATAGATCTTCCATACTTATAAACTAGCCTAATCTACTTGTAACTTTCGACGTGAGATTTTCTTCAACAGGCCCTAGGCTGAAGTTTGCATAGGCCTGACACTGTCTCTTGTTCTTTCAAAAATAGTTCTTGCGAGCACAGTGGACCATGAGTCTCGTTAGAGCAATTAGCTCTCATACCATATAGGATTTTCCACATCCTACTAAAAATCTTAAGGTAATGAGTAGGTGGATCTTCCACACTTATAAATCAGCCCAACTCACTTACAACTTCCAACGTGAGATTCTGTGATTGGTTCACGGTATACCATTAGAACCACGGTTAACGGCTTTTAAAATTAAAACTGTTGATTGATCGAATGACAATTTTACGGTTAATACCGAATGGTGGTCACTGGTCACGGCTAATGATAAGAACGAGCATTTCACGTCATTAAAACTATGCAACTCAGAATAAATCTTTGGTATGAATCTAATGTGAATCTGCTTAGTTTTGTGAATCAAACAGGCCAGAAGATTAATTTGAATAAATCTTCCATTAGGTTTAATTCTGGACTAAGGCAGTGCACTAAAAATAAAATTGTAAACATCCTTGGTATGAATCTAATGTCTGATCAGGATAAATATTTGGGGCGTCCCTCTTTTTGGGGAAGATCTAAGTGTAATGCCATTAGTTACATATACAATGCAACGTGGAAAAGATCTCACACATTTAAAAATAAGATGCTATCTTCAGTTGGTACGAAAATCATGATTAAATCAGTTTTATCCTCCATTCTTACGTATGCTATACAATGTGTGAAGTTCTCAAAGTTTATTTATAAGAAGTTAGACAGTTTAATGTCTACATTTTGGTGGTCGAGGGACGTGAATTCAGGGAAGATACACTGGATTAAGTGAGAGAAATTGTCAAAAATTTTGGGGGCTTAGGATTTAGGAATATGGAGGCCTTCAATGATACTTTCTTGGCTAAACAGGCTTGGAAGCTCTTGAATAATCGAGATTCTTTATGTTTCAAACTTCTGAAAATTATTTATTTTCCCCAAAGCTCTTTTATGCAGGCTAACAGAGGCTCTCATCCCTCATAGACTTGGAACAACCTGCTGAAAGGAATGCAGACCCTAAAACCTAATTTGGAGGATTGCTGGTGGTGCTTGACCAACGTTTGGAGAGATCCCTGGATCCCAGGCATACTTGATCCTAAAATATCCTCTCCCTGCCCTGTTAATTTTTCCTATGCTAAAGTTACTAATCTTTTGTTGGTTGATGCAGATGAATGGAATCCTCGAACTCTACAAAATCTCTTTTCTGATGATGAAGTTCAAGCTATTAACCAGATCAAACCAAGGCGAAATGCAGGGAGTGACAAGCTAATTTGGAGATCTGCTAAGTTAGGGAAGTACGATAGCATCATATCTGGAAGAATTAATATTGATAACTCCTTCTCTGACTTGTGGGATAGAATTTGGAAGTTTCAGAACTTTCCTAAGATTAAAGTTTTTATTTGGCGAGCTGCTCATAATGCCCTTCCCATTGCAGATAATCTGGTTAAAAGGAATATTACGTATGATCCTTCTTGTTCTTTATGTCATGCTAACTGCGAACATATTATGCATGCTCTTATGAACTGCCCCCATGCTAAGTTAACTTGGTTTTTGTCCACGTTAGGGTATGTTCATGATGGGAATATGATTACAGACTTTAAAATTTGGCTGCTGCAACTTACTAAAAGTTCTGAATAGGTGGATCAAGATGTTATTTTCCACATTATTGGTTTTATTTGCTAGCAGATTTGGCTAGCGAGAAACAAGCATTATTTTGATGGAACGAAACCTGACCCCCACTTTAGCTAGAGAACAAAAGCCATGGAGTACACCAACCTCAGGAACAATCCCCTTGTTCCTCAAAATATTCAAGCTGGGGATTATTGGTGTCCTCCTAAGTCAACACTTTGAAGACTAAAGCTGATGGATCTTGGAAATCCGCTGCTGAGTCCGCTGGCATTGCTTTTGCAGTAAGAAACTCACTTGGATGTCTACTTGATGTTAGGACAGCCGCTATCACAACTTCTTCGGCTCTGGAAGTTGAGTTAAGCGCAACCAGGGATGTTTTGGGCTATGTTCGTCTGCATTTGCCCTTGGAGAACATCGTGTTCGAATCCGATTGCAGTTTGGCGGTTGATTTCCTCAACTCCTCCTCACCTTCGATTGATTGGGATGTTGAGCTACTTGCCTTGGAGATTCAATCCTCCCTTCCGAGTTTACTACAGTGTAAAATTGCCAACAAAGTCGCAGATTGATTAGCCAAAGCTACTATATTAAGTACTATTTTGTACAATATTGCAATCGATCCTCCCCACCAATTGGAGGATCTGCTCTTGTTTGACTCAAAAAATTAATTTAATGTGGGACTAAGCATTAACTTTCAAAAAAAAAAAAAATTGCAACTCTAAAAAAGAGCTTAATATTTGCGATGGAGAACCTAACTTGCTATTAGAGAATCCAATATAAGTATAATATATGTTGGGGATAATTATCCTAAGGTCTCTGATGTTTGAGAAAATCTCCCTTTTAGTTCTTACTGTTTTCAATAACCTTTCTCGGTCTTTCTAGTTTGAAATAATGCACCCTTTTTAGTCCCTAGCTCTGGCACCGAAAAATTTCTCCAGCAAAAAGGTACTTGCAAAGACCAAATTGCCCTTCACTAAAAAAAAATAAAAAAATACATTGTTCAACCTCTAGAACATCAAGAACATCCCAATTAAAAATCAAGAACACTCAATTAACTAAACACCAACAACACATCAATTAAATTTTTTAATCCATCAAGATAAACTTAGTTTCAATGAAAGCACGAGTCCATTAAAATAACGATTACCGACTCCGAATTTACCAAATTTCATTTTCACCTAATCTTTTACTACAGCACTTGAATTGCTGCTATTTTTGGGGGTAATTTAATTGCTAATTCGCAGACATTTATATTCGTCTTTGGCGAGCGGATGAGAGAAGCGAGCTTAGGGGGTTCCTCTTCCATTTAGCCAATTTCCTCTAATTGAAATTGGGGAAACGGCTTTGCACCGAAACTAATTGATTGCCCTCTGTCCTTTGTGATTCGGTAAAAATTCCCCTTCTCCAAGGTCTATTTGCCTTCCGCTTGTTGTGTGAATGCGATGCTGTTACCTTTCTAGGATTTTAACATTTGGGGTGTTTTTGTTTGGAATCTTCTGTTTGAGAAGTCATTGTCGCGTGTCTTGGTGAAACATGGCGGATCTAGAAAACTTGCTTCTCGAAGCGGCTGGGAGAACTGGGGCATCGGAGCGGAAGCGGAAGTCGAACCTTCTTTGCTTGGATGTCGAACCCGCCCGTACCGCTGCCAGAGAAGTGTGTTTTAGGGTGTTCTAGTATGTTTTAGGGGTGTTAATTGATGTGTTGTTGGTGTTTAGTTAATTGAGTATTATTGATTTTTAATTGGGATGTTGTTCTAGAGGTTGAAGAAGGTGTATTTTTTTAATTGAGGGACAATTTGGTCTTTTCAGGTGCCTTTTCGTCAAAAAAAATTTTCGGTGCCGGAGCCAGGGACTAAAAGGGTGCATTATTTCAAACTAGAGGGACCGAGAAAGGTTATTAAAAACAGTAAGAACTAAAAAAAAAATTTGTTCAAATATCAAAAACCTTAAGATAATTATCTCTATATGTTGTGTTGCAAGAATCTTATAATCAAATGTTCATATGTCGGTAACGTGACAGAACTCTAGACATGTCACATATCAACTTGGGTCTCTATCGGGAAGATCAATTAGGAACTCCAGATATGACCATCAATCCCGACAGTAGCTAGTTATATACTTTCTTGGAAAAAAAGGGAAAAATAACAATCTCCTTTCTTTCTTCTCCGGCTCGTTCTTTTCTCTACATCCCATGTGTCCAAGTGGCTTTGGGATATAAAGCACTAAAACTTGGATGATACAGACAGATTAACTGAATGTTTTAATTGAGCTATCCGAAACCCATATTAAAGTGTTGCTTCTTTCTTATGTTATGTCTTTTTATCCCCACTTTAGGATGTAGCGTGTCTGGATTTATTAATTAAGGTTCAGTGGTGACATTAATATTGGTCCCCTGAGAATATAAATTATTCAGATGGTTATGGTTAAAATGGAGAACTAGAATTCAAATATGAAAATGCCGTTGTTTTAAAATTGAGTAGTGAAAGAGTTTTGTCTTCTTTGTAATCTTACGATGCACGGTAACATGATTTTCAATATTTTTTAAATATGTCTGACTAGCGGTCCGAGCAAACTAGGTCATTTTTTACCTAAATTCGTATGGTAGTTCAACTGGTTGTCAATGATATTGACCATGGTTCAATTGGTCGGACCGGTCGATCGAAAGAAAATAATAAAAAAAATCTGTTTTTTGATTTGTTTTATTAGGCACAAAATGATTAAATTATGATTTTAATACTTATAAATTATATTGCAATAAAATTAGATTTATAATTATTTGATATTTTAATACTAAAATTTTTTAAATCCTCCTGTTATTTTTTTTAAATATAGATATTTTCAATAAAACAGTTGTTAGTCTCTTAATCCCATATGTCGGTTAATGATTCCAATCAAAGAAAACAAAGGGAATAAAGGCGTGTATATATAAATCGATGCAGCTTCGCGGATCACGAATGACTTGCGAAAATGATTATGCCTAAACATCATTTGACAGGCTTTAGGAAACAAAATCTAAGGTTAACAGATAAAACCCTGCTTAAATTTTTCACTGTCTTGCTTTTTTGGTGCAAAAGATTCGTTTGGGAGAAGCTGCTCCCACTATCCTTTTTTTCGCTATTAATTGGTTGTTACTAATCGCCTCAATTATAAAGAAGTTTTATAATTTGCGAGAGGTTTAATGGTCCCCAAAACAACAGCGAGGTATGACTCAACACAAAGGTTTAAAACCGCAAAGATAGTTAAACTAATATGTATTATCTGTACAATACTTAAAGTATTAGATAACATTTATTAGAAGAGATAATTACTCTCAGGACCCTAGGGTATACTCAAATAGACTCTGAGGACCCTGTAGTTTCCCTACTAATTGCTGAGCCCCTGTAGTTTGATTATTATTATACACTCGGGTCCCTGTAACCGGAGTCGTCTATTTTTCCGGCGAACTCCCCACCTGAAATATCTAAAATACCCCTAGGCCAACATGGACCGGAAAAGCTAAAAAAAAGCCCCAACAACTAGAAATCCCCAATTAAAACCTAGACCCGACGGCGGTGGTTGACGTGTACGTCCGCGTGGCCGGAGGCGAAGTCGGCGCGGCCTCCTCCCTTGCGCCGAAGATCGGGCCCCTCGGTCTCTCCCCGAATAAGATCGAAGAGGACATCGCCAAAGAGACGGCCCGCGACTGGAAGGGCCTTCGCGTCACCGTCAAGCTCACGATTCAGAACTGACAGGCCAAGGTCACGGTGGTCCCCTCGTCCCAGAAAGGGGATGATTGTCCTTTTGCATCTCTCCATTGATTTTTTTATTGTCTCTTTATTCATCCGATAATCTAGAACAGTGAAGGATTGGAACAACGACAAGCAAATACCCACCAAGAAGGATTGGAACAATGACAAGCAAATACCCAAATCGTGAATGATTTTCTCCTGCTACGGTTTCGACTCTCTCGTTCTTTTGATTTTCTCCTGCTACTCTACGGTTTCAATTTTCTCCCATGCCGTCCGTCGCCATTTCCTCTTCGATTCGCATAATTAGAAAGACGAGGTCCAGGTTGAGCCAGATCTCGTTGGGTCGACCTTCGGCAGAGGACTCGTCGCCGATTCCAGTTCTCGATGGGTCGACCTCTGACATAGGATTCGCCGTCCGTTGTCGTTTCCAGGTTGCTTCTTTGGGTCCCTCCACCATTGGTCTTAAAACCTAACCAAAGATTAAATTAATTGGGCCAGGAAGCTAGAACGGTGATTTTGGTCTTAAAAAGGAGGCTAGGGGTATTTTAGATATTTCAGGTGGAGAGTTTGCCAGAAAAATAGACGATTCCGGTTACAAGGACTCGAGTGTATAATAATAACCAAACTGCAGGGGCTCAGTAATTAGTAAAGAAATTACAGGGTCCTCAGAGTCTATTTGACTATACCCTGGGGTCCTGAGAGTAATTATCTCTTATTAGAACAATACAATGATAAGTGCTATCCGGTATAATGTACAAAAGTATCTACAATGATAACACCCCTAATTACATCAAAAGCCAAACTTCTGATAATGTGATAACTTTTTCTTTGGTAAGTTGATAATGTGATAACTTAATGTGCGAAAAATCTAATAGTTATAACTTAATGTGATGGAATTCTGATAATATCATTATAATTCGATTTAATTTTTTTTTATATTTGATACAATTCGAATTTTGATAAGTGTACGAAATAAACAAACACAACAATGAGATTGTTTGATTGCTTAGAAGCCGGGAGATGTCTAGAGCCACCGAGACATTGGGACAACTCAACTCACCATCGTCATCCTTGTGTGGGGGAAAGGGAATAAGCCCAACTAGTTGCCGTTTGAGTTAAAGGGTCACCGAAAGGTATAAGAATATTGTATTCTAAACTTTCATATTTCACTTCATATTTCAGTGTCACTCCAACCCAAAAGATTTAGGATCTATTCTGGCTGAAAATGAAAGATTATTATATATTAATAATGTTTGAATTTTATTTGGAAAAAACAAGAAAAATTGAGTAGGGGTTCCACTTTGCGGGACATATATAAATTTTCTATGTATTTAATTATAATTTTCAATTATTTTAAAATTTTAGGTTGCAAATGGATAGGCAACTCAACCGTAATAATTTTAGATTCAGTAGGGACTACATAGTAGATGTCCCCACGGAGGGAACTTATTCAGAGCCGTTCGATTTGATAAATTTAATCTTTTTCTGATCTAATGGCCCAAAATTATTGAGGGTATTATTAGATTTTAACATCCTAATGCCAAACCAGGCTTTCCTGCCCAGCCCACCCTGTAACCCACGAATTTCCAAAATCGTAGTCCTCTTCATCTTCCATTTTTGTTTTTGAAAAAACCCCATTACCCATTCAAGTCCCAAAAACTGTAGCCCTCTTCTCCTCTAAGAGCAATCCATCGATGACACCTGAAAAAATTCGTCACCCTAGGAAGCCATCGACGGCACCTTGAAAAAAACTCAACGACGACACCTGGAAAGAGTCGACCGACCACATCGACCAGTCATCCTTTAGCCCTAATCCCTTGCGACTCGAAATCGGTAAGTTAATCAGTTTTCCCCTTACCGACCGTCCACATTGATCCCTTTCTGCTAACCCTGGTAAGTTAATTAGTTTTTCCCTTCCCTTTCTCTTTTTCGGTACTGACCCCTTGATTATGCATGCGGTATATAGTGGTTGCTTCTTAGTGCAATAGGTTGAAGGAGGCTACTGTGGGGAATAGGAATAGTGTCTTTGTCACTGATAGAGAGATGGTTGACAAGAGGAGGAATAACACAAGGTAAAATTTTAACTTGCTTTTGTTCGGGTTCTTGTGGGGATGTACTGTTATTGTTCTTGTTTTCTGCCTTGTGTTATCTAAATTATTTACTTATTTTCAAAGTGCAAGAAAGGAACAGATCAAGATAAAGCGGAAGGCGGAAGGAAGACGGATCAGAGACGATAAGAAGTCAGGAAAAAAGGTACTAATTACCACTTCACATTTGTACTATGTATGATGCGAATCCTATAAATGCGTAACCTTGAATTGCCAATGTTTGTATGTAGTTCGACCTTGTTTTGGTTTGAATTTTATTTTGATTTGCATGTGGTGTGTGCTATTGGGCAGTGATTTTATTGATATTGGTTTATCTTTGAATCGATACTATTTTGCATGTGGTGTTATATTAGTTTACATGTGCATTGATATTGGTTTGCATGTGGTATTTACAGTTGAAGAGGAAAGAGAAGGTGGAGGAGAATTTGTTGAAAGATGATCAGAAGCAAGCTGAAAAAGAAAAGGTACTAATTCCCATTTTTTTTGTAGTCCCTTTTATTGTTTGTGTTATGTCATTTGTTTATATTTGTATTTATATTATTTTGCATGTGAATTGATTTTGGTGTGGTTGTAAAGTCAGTTACGGACATGTGTGAGTTGTAAAACCAGTTACAGACATGTGTGATATCCTCAGATATCAGTTTCAATGTGCATTGCTATTGGTTCGAATGTGAGTTGATACTTGTTTGGATGTGAGTTGATACTGGTTTGGTTGTGAGTTAATACTAGTTTGGTTGTTTGTTGATGCTAATTTGGCTGTGAGTTGATACTGGTTTCAATGTGCATTTATACTAGTCTGAATATGAGTTGATACTGATTTAGTTTTAAATCGATACTGGGTTCAATGTGCATTGATATTGGTTTTCATGTCCTTTGATATTGCTTTGCAAGTTGTTGGCCTACAATAATTAAATTTATTCTTGACAAAGATTGTTATATGTGTTTCTTATCAGACTTTGGTATTATTTTGCAAGCCTACCAAATTAATCAGTGTGAACGAGTTTTTGAATCAAAAAGTTTTGGATGCTTCCAAGGTGGAACGAAGGGATTATATAAGAAAGCCTGGGTTTGGTTTTTTTTTTTTTGAGTTTGCTGTAGATGATCTTTCTATGGTCGACATGATGGAAATTGCGAACTTCTGTCGACTCAAGCAAAAGTTTTTCTTAACCGAGGAATATGTTTCAAGAATTTATTGTCTTGAATTTGGTAGTCAAGATATCACTTTGGAATCAAATTGACTCCAGTGCAAAGGGACAAATACAAATCAGAGGCTGGCAGATTGGGTTTGAAACCATCTGATGCCAATTATATTAGAGTGAAGAATATAGAAAATGCATTGAAAGAGAAAGGCAAGAAGGGTATAACTGATTATGATTGGGCTAGACTTTACATTCTCTACGCCTTAGGCATGTTTCTCGTTCCCCCGACATCAAAGGCCATACCATTAAAATACTGGTTATATGTTGAGCAACTCTCCCAGGTTTCAAGGTATAATTGGTGCAAATTCATGGCTAATAAGATGAATGAAGAGTTAGGCAGATGTTTGGAGTGTTTCAAAACTAGCCAATTCATCAAAATGGGCTGCAATGCTCATGTTTTGTTGCATTTTTTCAAAACATGCAATGGCGAGAAGATTTTTCGTGATTCTTCAAGCACCACCACTAGTACAGCCCATTTCTGGAATATGTCTTTGAACCAGGTATTTTATATTTTGTTTGTCTATTTGAACAAATTCAAGATATATAAAGGTTGTAATTACGTGGCTTTTTTCCAAACCCAATGTAGCTTTATGCAAGTCATTACAAGCTTATCCAGGAGCGAGAAAATTTAGATGCTCGGCGAAAAGCTTTAGATGAATCCATTAATATGGTGAAGTTACTTATCAGCGATAGACAGACTACGGAGAAAGAGAGCATGGTGGTAGGAGAGGAAGAGGGTGATGATAAAGATGGTGATGAGGATAAGGAGGAGAACGATGACAAGGAAGCTGATTTTGTGAGTGTCCCTCTTTTTCTTGGACATTTTTATTTTTAGATTATTTTGGATGGATATTGTTTTGGCATGTGAAATGATTTTGATTACCACATGAAACTGATATTGGTTTGCTTATGAAACGATATTCATTTGTTTGTGAAGTAATATTGGTTTGCGTATCCTTTGATATTGGTTTCCATTTGATAGAATACTGATTTGCATTGAAGGTGATATTGTTTTCTATTTTATAGAATATTGGTTTGCTTGTGCAACGATATTGGTTTATTTTGGAAGTGATATTGGTTTGTATCTGAAATGATATTGGTTTGCATATCTATTGATATTAGTTTTCATTTGATAAAATACTGGTTTGCATTCGAGGTGATATTGGTTTGCATGTCCCAATGCTGGTATCATACCATTTTTATGTGATAGGAGGGGGGCAATGATGACCAGGAGTTTGGCAATGAGGACCAGAAGTTTCGCAATGAGGAGGAGGAGTTAGGCCATCATGAGGTCGATAAGGACAAAGTGGAGTTGGTTAATAAGGAGGAGGTTTTGGGCAAAGAGGATGAGGATCAGATCCAAGAGGATAAGGGCGGCGAGGATGAGGATAATGGCAATGTGAATAAGAATAGTCCTAATGAGGGGCGTAGAGAGGATATTGATCCTGATGATAAGTGGGCCATTATACAATGTACGGCAAAAGATGCATGTGAGTTGGCCAACATATCAAGCCCTTTGACATGTGATACAAGTTTCTATGATGAAGCTTCCGCCTTTGCAGATAAGTTTGCAGCCGGTGGTACCGATGGTTTGGACGCTCCGTCTGTTATAGAGGATGTTCACAGCACAGTCCGTGAACCAGAATCAAAAGTGTTGCCTAATAAGGATGACACTAAAGTGGTTGATGATAAGAGAAAGATGAAAGTCAGCTTACGCTCTCAGGATTCCATATACAGACCCTGCCCTTAAGAAGAGTAAGAAAGTTTCGGCACCAAAAAGGGGCAAAAAGCCGATAGTAATGGCAGATGATGATGACAATTTTTAGATTATTAGAGGTAGCAATTTCGTCAATGCGCCACCCAGATAGTTCACTCATGATTTTGACATAACATACGAGAAGGTGGCGGCTACAAATGCTTGTTTTAAGTCTTTGACCGGTGCTCAGAAGAATATTCTTGTCAAGTATGCAAACGATAAAACTCAAGCAACAGAATTACCTTAAGTCTTATATTATTCAGTAGTTACCTTTTGCACACAACATTATTCTGACAATGTAGTTTTTTGTTTTATTTTATAGTGGTGAGCAACTGGGTTTTGACCATTGTGAGCATTTGATGCGCCAAGACTTTGAAACCTTACAGGGAAGGCAATGGGTTTCTTCGGGAGTTGTGGATGCGCATACGCGCTTTCTTGTAAGACGTCTACATAATATAAACCAACCTATTGATCGCATTGTGTTTTTTATCACTACTATTGTTAGTATTTTCTCATTGCTTCATAAGTTATATACTAATTTAACATTTTGAGTGTGCATTGATATTGGTATAGTTTGATTGTGAATGGATACTGGTTTGAGTGTGAATTGATATTGGTTTGGTTGTGAATGAATACTTGTTTGAGATTGAATTGATATTAGTTTGGTTATGAATTGTTACTGGTATGAGTGTGAATACATTCTGCCATACTGGTTTGACTGTCCCTTGATACTGGTTTGTATGTGGATTTATATTTGGTTTGTTTGGAATGGATACTTGTTTGAGTGTGGTGTTATAATGGTGTAAATGTGCATCCGATATTGGTTTGGTTGTGAATGGATACTGGTTTGAGTTTGAATTGATATTGAACTATATTTTTGTTTCTCTGTTTTAATTGTTGACATGTATCATCTCATTATTTTATGGGAAAATTATGCTCAGGTCCCTGTAGTTTAGCGTCCCTCCCTCTAGGGTCCCTGCATTTCAAAAATTCATGTTGGTATCCCTGTAGTTTAGTTTTTAATTTTTTGTATAGGAAATGATGGATATACCCTTAACTAAAAAAGGAAAAATCATCATCTTGAACCTTCAAACAACAACTCAAATCATAATCCCAAAAACCAATCAAATTGATCAAATCTACTAAAAACTAAAAAAGAACCCAATCCTCTTACGAACAGATTCATAGCCATAATTTTTCCCAAAACTTAAACTAACCCTAAAATTTCTCCCAAATTAGACAGCAACAAGGCAACGACGATTAGAGCGGCCAGCAGCTGGTCCTGTCTATTGAGGACATCAACCAAGAAGAGGATGAGGGGAGAGTTCCCGTCACAACCCGACCCAAATCACTGCTGGACCTACTGCCCAGATGCTGTCGTTGTTGGGATTTCAGAGGTTGGAGGAGGCGATGATGATTGGAGCGGCGATGACAAATGGGACAGCAGAGGCGGGAGGACGACGACGACAACGGCAACGAGCCAGGAGTAATTGCCATCCCCAACCTCCTATTCGAGACGAGCCCCATCCAGATCGACGGTGCCCAACCAACAACCGCCGTCCATGACTCACGCCCTCGCCCACCTGGACCGCTGTCCATCATCTATCGCTGTTCAAGTTGGGCATGATGGGAGCCCTAAATCAATCTCTTATGTCATCTCCATATCCGGCGATAAAGGACTCCCACATTCGTCATCATCTCCAATCTTTGTTTACCTCTCGATTGTCGTCTTCACTGCCTTCATCATCTCGTCAATGCCCAACGGAGAAGAAGACCAGCCAGATCTGGTCGGTGGGAGGTTACTTCGGAGAGAAGATGTTGATTTTTTAAAGGAAAATTTGTTAGATTTAATTTAAAGTTTTGGATTGGTTGAGGATGGTTTTTATTATTATTTTGGATTGGTTGGTGTTCTTCATGTTCAAGATTAATTGAAGGTTGAAGAAGAAAAGTTTTTATTTTTTGTTTAAGGGTATTTTGGTCATTTTCATGACAAAAATTGAATAAAATGAGTGGTGACATCAGCAAGGGACCCGAGAGTATCTAAAATCAAAGTCGAGAGACGTTAGTATAGATTTTAAAAATACAGGGACCCTAGAGGGAGGGACGCCAAACCATAGGGACCTGAGCATAATGTTCCCTTATTTTATTGTAGGGCACAATTTTGCGGTACACATTTTTCGACGTTGAAACTCAAGATGCTGAGAAAGAAAGACAAGTTACGCCGAATTAGAACATACTATTGAAATGCCATATCCATATGCCATGGAGTACCTCTTTAGAATTCTATATGTAAGTCATTCAGAATTTAGTTTCCATTTTGACTCTATTTGTATGTCATTTATCTTTTCTACTGCAAAAGTTTATTGATTAATATATTTTTCCTCTTTTTGGTGACAGTGGATCTTTCCATATTGTGATAATCGACACTTCACTGTCTTTGTCATTGATACATTGTCAAAGGACTGTTACATTTTGGACAGTCTTAATATTGGAGATGATCAGACTGCTATCCTCTCAAGTATTGGGATAAGGATACAAGATTATATTGCTCCTTTCATGGCAAAAATTAAAGGGATTGATGGTATGGATTACGAATAGAAAGTCTTTAAAAATTGTCTGATACAACCAGACGGGTTTAGTTGTGGCATATTCGCGTGCAAGCTTGTGGAGCACTACACGCATCTTTGGGGAGATGATAAAATCCTCCATTTTGATTGGTCGGACCCTAAGGTTTTAGCAGGGTTCAAAAAAACTATTTGTCTTGATCTTATTGCACATCCGAATAATTTGCTACTGCCATCATATTGACCCGAGCGTTGAAATTGGAACATAAAAAAAGTTTATAAAAGAACAAGAAAATTGGCTAGGGGATAGCTATCATGCCTTCTATTTTTGACTTATATTGTAGCGACATTTTCTAACAGAAATGGGTTTGTTTCAACTTTTATTTAAATAAGTTAAAATATTTCCTAACGGATAAACCAATATTGTTAAAAATATAAAATATAATTAATAACAAGTATGTCATATTCATAGTTCCTCCAAAGGCCAATTCAAGTCTATGTCCAAATAATTATGCTCTTCTTCTGTCTCCTGGTTTGAGTCATTGGTTACACTATTATTTTGCTTCTGTCTTTTCTGTAGGTACTTTTTCTTCGATATTTGCCATCTGATTTTATTTGAACTTTTCATTCTCTTTCTTGTCTTCCTAGAATTTTTCTGTGTTTTTATAGTTTTACCCAATGCTTTGGATGATGCTTGTACATCATTCACTCGCTGTGCTTGTGGCGTGGGGGTACCTTCATTCCAAGAAATAGTTTGAATAAATAGTACAAACAACTTATGCAAACCAATATCTGAACACATCAAAACTAATATAAGAACAAATGAACTCCAAGATCAGAACATATGCAACCCAATATCAGAACTCATACAAACTAATATCACAACACATGCAAACTAATATCATAACACATGCAAATCAATATCAGAACAAATGTAAACCAATATCAGAACACATGCAAACCAATATACTTTGAGCGTTCGTTTATAATATAAGTTCAACGTTCCACTACAATGTGATTAAGATGTTTACCTTGTATGCTACAATGTAAGAATTGATGAATCATACTATCCACATTTTCACTGCATCTGGATCCATAGACACGAGAGCTGCCAAATGATTCATCTTACGCATTAGATACTAGTAGTATTGTGCGTAGTTATCTTCTGGTATTGCAGTTTTCATAGTTATCTCCAATCCATCTTTAGCATTTTTTGTCCATCATTTCATCACGTAATGTTGAGGTAATGTTCTGAATTCAGCATAATCAACAAAGCCACTCAGAGTATCTATGACCTTTAGTATGCGTTTGTACAATAATCCAAGGCTTTTATACAACCTTCACGAATATGTAAGTACCATGTTTGTCTTCTAAATTACCACAATGTAAGTACCATGTTTGACTTCTGAATTACCACCAGTCTTACATTAATCTTACTTCCATTTGTTTCACGCTTAAAGACACGGTAGTTAGAGACATCCCCTGCAATATAGATGCAGGTAAATAGATATTGGTAAACATATGAGTTCAGATTACTATGTATGATATGTCAAGTAATATAAAATATATTAGAGAAGTGTGTAATATTAAATTTTTGTTACCTATCAAAGAAGGACCATCCAATGCCAGTTCAATCTGGTAGCGACGAGATTCCTCACATTGCTGTTGGAACTTTTCAAATATTTTATAAGTGTACACCTCTGCCGATGTAACCAACAAGCTATTTATATGTCGGTTATTCGACAACTTATTTTTTGCTTTGAAATCTGCCATCCTCTCTGTACGCCTTTTGCTATTAACCATGTTGTTAAAATGTGTAAAGAATTCAATAAATTGTGTGGTCACCACACCAGTAGTGAAATATTCCCTAACCCAAGCTGATGACCACAGTGTTCGATATCGATGTATGAAATTCAACCATTGGTGCCTTCCTGATGGGAAATACTTTTGAATCATTTTATTCCAGAAATAATCAAATTCTGCTTCATCGTCAGCTTCGTATATCAGATAATTGAATACTTGTAACACTTCATTTGTGCAGAGTTGACTTAACATTTTCTTAGCATTCTCTAATATGTGCCAGGTGTATAGTGCATGGTATGTACCTGGCAGTTCCAAACTTATTGTGTTAGCAATTGCTTTATCTTGATCGGTGAATATGGTCTTTGGCAGTTTATTTTCCATGCATTTCAAGAATGTTCGAAACAACCATTAGAAATATGTTGTTGTCTCATCGAATAAAAGAGTTGCATTTGTTCTGATACTGGTTTGCATGGAATCTGATATTGGTTTTCTTGTGCTCAGATATTGGTTTGCATGTGCTATGATATTGGTTTGCATGGATTTTGATATTGGTTTGCATGTATTCTGATATTGGTTTGCATTTGTTCAGATATTAGTTTTCATATATTCTTATATTGGTTTGCATTTGTTCTGATATTGGTTTGCATGGATTCTGATATTGGTTTGCTTGTGCTCAGATATTGGTTTGCATTTGTTCTGATATTGGTTTGCATAGATTCTGATATTGGTTTGCTTGTGCTCAGATATTGGTTTGCATGTGCTCTGATATTGGTTGCATGGATTCTGATATTGGTTTGCATGTATTCTGCTATTGGTTTGCATTTGTTCAGATATTGATTTTCTTGGTTTTCATATATTCTGATATTGGTTTACATTTTTTCTGATATTGGTTTGCATGTATTCTGCTATTGGTTTGCATTTGTTCAGATATTGGTTTTCATATGTTTAGATATTGGTTTTCATATGTTCTGATATTGGTTTTCATTTGCTCTGATATTAGTTTGAATGTATTCAGATATTGGTTTGCATTTGTTCAGATATTGGTTTGCATGTGTTCTAATATTGGTTTTCATTCGTTTCGATTTTATAGTAACACCAATAATGACCACATCTGGGGAAAAACTTGAGGAAATGGAAAAACAAGAATGGTGGACAACAAAATAATTTCCTACGGTGGATGAGAAACTAAACTTCTACCTCTTTTATGCACATAGAACAAGATTTAGTGTGCGAAAAGATTATCAAAAGCCAAAGACAATCAATGGTGAAAAGACTGCAAAGATACACTATATCAGATATCTTTGCAACAAGGAGGGCGTTCGTAGGACGTGTAAGGTCCCAAATTAGGGTTAAAAATTGATTTAAAAAATTACGCATTGGTAGATGGCGTGACCTTTCGTCTACCAACGCCGAAACCAAATTAATGATTCCCATTTCCAACCAACGCAGACACAAATCAAACCGACGGCGGGACCTTTCGTCTCCCACTCATCCCATTAAACTTGAGCTTCAGCTTGAGCTATCACATCTCTACCATTAAACCATTCAGACCAAAACTTTCGTTTATGACTATAGCAAACATAAGTCAAGAAAATGAAGATGAATGCTTCGATGGGGAATCAAATAATATCCCTTAATTGGAGGTAAATAATAGTTAATTATTTCATATAAAAGTTTCAGTTTAAACATTTTACCATATCAGTCGGGTTTGACATTAGTTTGCATGTTCATATTCATTTGGTTACATTTGTTTATTTGTATTAATTTTGCAGAAACACCAACGCTGACCACCACCGGTGAAATTAAAAATAATAAAATGCATTCTAGTGTAATAATTATAAACCAAGATACCCGAGAGGCGTGTTTAGATGACATTCAAAATCTTGATGGAATAGAAGGTCTGTAGACTATTTTTTAATCTTAAGTTAATTTGTTCTCATATTGGTTTCTATTTTTTATGATATTGGTTTGCATGTGTTTTGATATTAGTTTGCATATGTTCTAATATTGGTTTTTATCTTTTCTGATATTTATTTTCGAATATGTTCTGATATTGGTTTGAATATATTCTGATATTGGTTTGCTTGTGCTCAGATATTGGTTTGCATGTGTTCGGATATTGGTTTGCTTATGCTCAGATATTGGTTTGCATGTGCTCTGATATTAGTTTCTATGGATTCAGATATTGGTTTGCATTTATTCAGATATTGGTTTGCATTTGTTCTGATATTAGGTTGCATGAATTCTGATATTGGTTTGCTTGTGCTCAGATATTGGTTTGATTACTAGTTAACTGTAATTAGTTACTTAATTTCTTTGGTCGGGAAAAGATGGAGTCATAGCTCCTAATTCTTATGAACCACCTGAAATCTGGTCGGATTGGGCAGTTCGGATTGAATTTTGACCGGAAAATTCCCGGTTAGTTAGGTCGTGATGCCGATTTTTTACCCAAATCCCCAAATCACTCCCCAACCCTATAAAGACAACCAGGTCAATTTCTACGGTAATTTTTTACTCCGACACTAGCTCTCCCCACCACCGGCTAGAATCGTGATTTGGGTGATATCAACGGTGGAAAAGAAGTGACGGTGAGTGAGTAATTTAGGTGAGATGGGATGGGTCAATGTAAATTGGGGTTTATTTTCCCCATCCCTAATCACATGGGTAAAACCGTCTTTATCAAAAAAACTGGAATCTAATTTTAACAAAAGTCGGGAGTAATGGTGCTTGGTGCTGTTGATGTTGGAAGAGAAGTAGTGCTTAGTGTTATTGATAGTGGAGGAGAAGTAAAGGTGCTTGGTGATCGATAGTGTTTGTTGATGGTGGAAGAAAAGTGGTAGGTGCAGGGTTTTTTGTCTGAATAGTGTTACTATTCACCATTTTTGTGAAAAAAAACGTCCAATTTTAAAGTATTGCGGGGACGATGTCCACGTGGCACGGATGCCAAAAAAAGTTAGATCCTGGACCAAGATCTGACTTTTTTTGGTGAATCTATCATCCGACGAAAAAAGTCAGATCTTGGTCCAAGATCTGACTTTTTTGGCTGGATCTTGATCAAAATCCTATCCGATATAAAGTGGATTTCCGATGGATACCGAGATCCAACTTTTTAAGTCATACAATAAGATCCAACAAAAAAGTCAGATTTCGGTCGATAAATACAGACCAAAATCTGACTTTTTCCAGCGCTTACACCCCTCCTCGTTCGATCCCGTCCCTACTTCCGTCGGCCACGCCTTGCCGCTCGCCTCTCTGATTGTTGGCTCACCTCGCCGCTCGCCCGTCCTCGCCTCTCCGATCGTCGGCTCGCCTCGCCGCTCCGATCGTCGGCACGCCTCGCCGCTCCCGCTCACCACCTCGCCCCTCCCACTCGCTCGCCTCGCCGCTCCCGCTCGTTGCCTCGCCTCGCCTCCCCATCGCCGTCTCGCTCCGGCCCGACGTCATATTAGGTAAATTTTTTAATTAGATAATTGGTTAATTATGAATGTTAGTTAATTGGTTAATTGATGATGTTAGTTAAATAGTTTATTGGTTAATTGTTGATGTTGGTTAATTGTATTGGTTAATAGAATAATTTGTAGTTAATTGGTTAAATTTTTTTGGTCCGAACAGTTCGACCAAAATTTTGATCTGACCGGTCCGGCCAAACAATTGATCAGACCAGATTGACCAATTTATGTTCCGACCAGTTTGGTCGAAATATGGTCTGATCGGTTTGACCAAAATAAGGTCTGACTGGTTTGACCAAAATATAGTCCGACCAATTTGACCAAAATATGGTCAGACCAGTTTGACCAAAATAAGGTCCGACTGGTTTGACCGTTAAACTGTGTGACCATAATATGGTCTATAATAACGCTATTTTAATTAATTTTTTTATTAATGTTCTAATTGTTCAATGTTTAACATTGTTAGATTTGCTAATTTCTTTAATATATTGGTAAGTGGAATTGTATGTCTATTATGTTGTTTAGATATGGATGCACAGCCGTACGGGCATCTTCTAGGGAATGGAAGACCCTTAGATACGTCGGTATTAGTGCTTTATTTTGTTATTAGGAGTGTTCTCATTGGAGACGGTACAACGGCAACTAGATCTGTTCAGCCATTTTTTTACAGACTGGGCCCTTCCGGATCGGGTTTCGGCGTCGCCCCCTCCGCTGCTCATCCATTATTACAGGAAAATATATTTGGTTGGGCCCAAACTGAGTCTCATAGGTCCCAAATGCTGTCTGGTTTTGCTTTAGCACAAACTGGGGCTCAT
This sequence comes from Hypericum androsaemum, assembly GCA_963995505.1. NCBI lineage: Eukaryota > Viridiplantae > Streptophyta > Magnoliopsida > Malpighiales > Hypericaceae > Hypericum > Hypericum androsaemum. The sequence goes on from OZ023190.1 coordinate 11,942,853, forward strand.
ACGTTCGACATGCAGTCCAGTTTTGGTTTGGTCTGGTCTGTTATACAGGCATCCCAACAGTTTGTGATACCTATACAGAGGTTGGTTCTCTTTAATTTGGTGTGTGTTAATTATGAATTTTATTTATAAATTTTGAATTGATTGTATGGCTTTATTGTGTTGATAACATAATTTGTTGATTTTTTTAAATTTGTATGATATTTTATAATAGGACTTTGCCACGTGCTACTTCAACTCATGGTAGTGGTGACTCTTCATTTGACGATCCAACTAATTTGGAGGAAGAAGAAATACCTCTGGTCCGGCGTCAGCCTAATCAGGGAGCTAGAGAGGCTGGTGTGCGATATTTTACAGGAGGACACCTGAATGTGCCTGGAAAGAGAAAGGAGAAGGCAAAGGCTCACCCAGAGAAGCATCGAAAGGAGAAGCCTCAGAAGAAGAAGAGGTAGTTTATTCTTCTGTACTAGACATTCGTTGGATGCTTTTATGACTGTATTAACTTCACTATTTTTTTTGATGATTTGTGTTTTAGTTTTTGAAACTTTTCAAACTTTATACCTTTCTAGATAAGTATGTCGTCAAGATATTAAACAAAGTACGGTATAAGGACAAACGACATGACAAAACTAAGAAGTGCAATACTATAATAGGATGACAACAATCTGAAATAACAAATAAAAACAAAATGTCTTAATGTTTCTCAACACGTTGCCACAATTCTCATAAGAATCCCTGGTAGGGACATATTTGCTACTATTTCTTGAAAACTCATTTAACATTCTCGTGATCAACACTGAAATGTATACGATTTTTTTCATACGAGACGTAAATCTGTTCAAAAAATATTTAATTAGGTCAATAATTATATTAAAATAATTTACTGACATAGTGTAATGATAATATATGCTTACATCTTTCACTAGCAATACACATCCATCATTGTAGGTACGCTCAATATCTTGTAAACTCTCCATGATTTTGCCAGTAGGATCTTTCATAAATTTACAGATATGAAGTCTTTGATAATTAAAAAATATGATTAAGAAACAAATTATACATTATATTATAAAACCTGAAAAACTGCTCGAAAATAATTGTTGTATACATGTTTCTTCTTTTTCACGTACAGAACCATCTACAAGTCTCATAGTTAACAATAACATTACTTGCAAATTGTAAATTATAAATTTTTTATATATGTACAAATGTTATCTGTAGAATTGTGATACTTTCAGAGATTTTTTTTACATCCTCAATAGATACTTCATCAACGTTAGCTCCATACATCAAACCAAAAAAATTTAAAAATTAGATACTCTATCAATGTAAGTAACAAGTATAAGTATTTTCGTAATACCGTGAGATAGAACAAATTCAATAGCTGTTGTCCATGGTTCATTGTTAAAAATGTCATTGGCTTTGCGGTCTGCTTCAGCTCGTATGGCTTTCCTTTGAAGGGCTAATTTAGCTTCAGCTTCCTTTTTATGGAGCTCTAACCTCTTTTGTTGTTGGAGCCACTCAAAGGCCTCTGAGCCATATAGTGCCTTCAAATCGGCACCACGGCCCTCAGGATATGGTGCTGGAGGAGGAGGACGACGAGCATCAGAGGATGGTGCTGGACGAGTTTGTTCTTGGGAATCTTCATCAGATTCCTCATTTTTCTTGAACACTTTGACCACGTTCTCATCAGTAATGCTAAATAATTTGTTGTTCAGATATGGAGACGAGTCAACTTTTACCTGTTGAAGAACCAGAAAGTCAGTAAACAACTATCCGGTACTGTTGAGTAAAAAAATAAATAATAGGATATGCTCACATTTTTTAGATACAACACACATCCAGCTTCAACAACACCGGTAGAGTCATTTATGGTACCAGTAATACTGCCAGTGAAATCCTGCAATATATTAAAAGTTTAAAAAATTTCTTACATAACACAAATATTTAAGAATTAATAAAAAAAATTTAATTGTACCTTTAATGTCGCAAGTGTGTCGATTCTGACACGCTGAAAACAGGTCACCTCTACAACCATCTACAAGCAAATACAAAATACTTGTTATAAAATTGACTATGATGCTAACTCAAATTAAAGTATAATGTAACATTTATTACCGGCAGAACTGTAGTACCACTATAGGTATTTTTGAAGCGCTGAATACTTGTCCCTTTAAAACAGGTTCCTATCATCATCCCTGTAAAATAAATTAAAAATTAATAAAAATATTATGTGATCCAAGTTAGAAACACGGAATACCTTTAACTGCCAGAAAGTCCATGGCTCTACTCCACGGTTCTGGATCTCGCTTGATAAGCTTGTAATAACAGTTACTTTTGGTAGGTTTATGAGGAGGGACTTCTGATCTATCATTGGATGGCCTATATAATCGTTTGAAAATATACCCAAACTTAGAGCCACATAGAGCATTCCAATCGATTTGAGGATGCTCCGGCTCTTCGTCATCATGTGCGATTGGCTCTTTGTCACTTCTCCTCATCGGCACACCTGAAAAATTATGACAATAAATATATACATAAAATGTGTTAAGGAAATATAGTTGTGTGGGTGGTATCAAAATAAGAAGAAGACAAAACACCCGTGACTAAATGAAAATCCTGGCCAAAATTTACGTCTCAGATAACTGTAGCATAAAATTAACTTTTCATATAGGGTTATCAGAAGACGAAGATAGAACACCCAATAATGTCGTTGCACTATGACCAACATATGACATGATAGCACTATGACAAATACCTGTGAGTGGGTAAAGTCTTAATAGTACACCTGTGACTAATACTGCCACATCTGACATGAAAGCACTATGACCAACACCTATGAGTGGATGTAGTCTAAATAGTACACCCATGACTAATGTGTAGTCTAAAAAGTACATTGATGCGCGTTATGGCTTTAAATAAGAGGTTGAATGTGCAGTTATTATATGCAATCCAAAGAGAAAAATATTGATATGAATCACAGGGACGAAGAGAGGTGGATACTACCAGATTTCAATGATGATTATAGGAGTGAACGTCTTAGAGATAGGAGAGAGTATTATGCTGCCTTGCGACGGGAGTGAATTTTTTTAGCAGCCAAGTCTGAAGTACTTGTAGCAAGTTTACGAATGTTGGCCGCGCCTATTTTGAAAAGGAGGTCATTGGATGTGGAACGAAGCAACATAGATTCAAATAAGAGGTTGAATGTGCAGTTATTATATGCAATCCAAAGAGAAAAATATTGATATGAATTGCAGGGACGAAGAGAGGTGGATACTACCAGATTTCAATGAAGATTATAGGCGTGAATGTCTTAGAGATAGGAGAGAGTATTATGCTGCCTTGCAATGGGAGTAAATTTTTTGAGCAGCCGAGTCTGAAGTACTTGTAGCAAGTCTACGAATGCTAGCCGCGCCTATTTTGAAAAGGAGGTCGTTGGATGTGGAACGAATCAACGTAGATTCGGTTGAAGTAGCAGTCATAATGATCCATCAAGAGAATAATTAAATAATGTTGCGACAAAATTGTTATCATATGTTAGATTTGGCAAGGAAGTAAGTGGAAACTTTAGGTAAGGAGCTATCAGATATGCATAGAGAGAAAGTTATTAATAATGAGGCATACATGTCTGACGAGTACATGTCTAATGAAGACTAGAAGGTACATGTCTTAATTATCTTCATCTGACATTTCAATATCCGATTCAAATTCATTTCCGTAATCTGATGTACCATATTGTAACATATATATCCACTGTCGCGCTTCCTGATGTTCACCTGATTGCATCATCTCTTTAATCCTATGTTTCCACCAATACGTGTTGATACGCTGTTGAATACGATTATTTTCTTTCCTTATTCGAAAGAGCTCTCTATAAACATTCAGCATCAAAGCGCGGTATATTAATGGCTTTTGCTCTAACAACCTTAAGACCAACTCCCTGCGCCTCCGAGCGTGACGTAATTGATTGACCAATACGATAAGTTCATTCATTCACCATTGTTCGACCAACATCACGCGTGTTCATCATCAATGGATCCATTGGATAATTAAACTCGTCTTCTAAAAACCAGTTTCGACCCATCAGCTTGAATACGTTGCCAGGAGTGTAATGCGTCATTATTCTGCTAAGATAGAGTAACTTAAACTTCAGACTGTTATAAAGAAAGTTTAAGAGTTGAATACATAATACTTAACACAGCCCACATAGAGTTTCACAAAATATTACAAAGTACAATACTTTCAGTTCAAAACTTATTACAATTCAACGTCCATGACGGCATCTAATCGTACTAGCCCCTCTGGATACAGCAGCCGCTTTAGCTGCTTTAGTCGCTCTTGCCGCATCAACTGCTCTTATATTAGTACAATTGGCTCTTGTGTGACCCCTTGCTTTACAGAGCGTACAGTAGATGAAAGGCATCGTATCCATTTTATTATGTATGCGCTTCCGTGGCTGTCCTCTACCCCTCGCTAATCTTTCATCTGGAATGAGCCTTAGAACCGTTGGATCTTCAGGATACGGCCAATATTTAGGATTGCCCAGAGGAACAAACTTCAGTTGGTAGCAAGCTCGCGTGATTTCCAGGCGATAATACTTATCCACAAATATCTTATAATCAAGGCCAAATTTAGCACAACATGCCATCATATGTGAGCACGGATAGTGGTAAGCCTGGAATTTGCCGCAGCCACAAAATCCTATGAAAAGATTAACTGAATACTTTATGTCCCCCTTTTGTCTTCTCATATCGGTACCCAGTGCAAACTTCGTACGATCCAACTGTACTGTCAGAAATTCACACTCTGTGTCTATTGGCCTTTCCCTCCCACCGGTCCAACCTGTTTAGGACCTTGAAATGTCTTCATCTGACATTTCAATATCCGATTCAAATTCATTTCCGTAATCTGATGTACCATATTGTAGCATATATATCCACTGTTGCGCTTCCTGATGTTCACCTGATTGCATCATCTCTTTAATCCTATGTTTCCACCAATATGTGTTGATACGCTGTTGAATACGATTATTTTCTTTCCTTATTCGAAAGAGCTCTCTATAAACATTCAGCATCAAAGCGCGGTATATTAATGGCTTTTGCTCTAACAACCTTAAGACCAACTCCCTGCGCCTCCGAGCGTGACGTAATTGATTGACCAATATGATAAGTTCATTCATTCACCATTGTTCGACCAACATCACGCGTGTTCATCATCAATGGATCCATTGGATAATTAAACTCGTCTTCTAAAAACCAGTTTTGACTCATCAGCTTGAATACATTGCCAGGAGTGGAATGCGTCATTATTCTGCTAAGATAGAGTAACTTAAACTTCAGACTGTTACAAAGAAAGTTTAAGAGTTGAATACATAATACTTAACACAGCCCACATAGAGTTTCACAAAATATTACAAAGTACAATACTTTCAGTTCAAAATTTATTACAATTCAACGTCCATGACGGCATCTAATCGTACTAGCCCCTCTGGATACAGCAGCCGCTTTAGCTGCTTTAGTCGCTCTTGCCGCATCAACTGCTCTTATATTAGTACAATTGGCTTTTGTGTGACCCCTTGCTTTACAGAGCGTACAGTAGATGAAAGGCATCGTATCCATTTTATTATGTATGCGCTTCCGTGGCTGTCCTCTACCCCTCGCTAATCTTTCATCTGGAATGAGCCTTAGAACCGTTGGATCTTCAGGATACGGCCAATATTTAGGATTGCCCAGAGGAACAAACTTCAGTTGGTAGCAAGCTCGCGTGATTTCCAGGCGATAATACTTATCCACAAATATCTTATAATCAAGGCCAAATTTAGTACAACATGCCATCATATGTGAGCATGGATAGTGGTAAGCCTGGAATTTGCCGCAGCCACAAAATCCTGTGAAAAGATTAACTGAATACTTTATGTCCCCCTTTTGTCTTCTCATATCGGTACCCAGTGCAAACTTCGTACGATCCAACTGTACTGTCAGAAATCCGCACTCTGTGTCTATTGGCCTTTCCCTCCCACCGGTCCAACCTGTTTAGGACCTTGAAATGTCTTCATCTGACATTTCAATATCCGATTCAAATTCATTTCCGTAATCTGATGTACCATATTGTAGCATATATATCCACTGTCGCGCTTCCTGATGTTTACCTGATTGCATCATCTCTTTAATCCTAGGTTTCCACCAATATGTGTTGATACGCTGTTGAATACGATTATTTTCTTTCCTTATTCGAAAGAGCTCTCTATAAACATTCAGCATCAAAGCGCGGTATATTAATGGCTTTTGCTCTAACAACCTTAAGACCAACTCCCTGGGCCTCCGAGCGTGACGTAATTGATTGACCAATATGATAAGTTCATTCATTCACCATTGTTCGACCAACATCACGCGTGTTCATCATCAATGGATCCATTGGATAATTAAACTCGTCTTCTAAAAACCAGTTTTGACTCATCAGCTTGAATACATTGCCAGGAGTGTAATGCGTCATTATTCTGCTAAGATAGAGTAACTTAAACTTCATATTGTTACAAAGAAAGTTTAAGAGTTGAATACATAATACTTAACACTGCCCACATAGAGTTTCACAAAATATTACAAAGTACAATCCTTTCAGTTCAAAATTTATTATAATTCAACGTCCATGACGGCGTCTAATCGTACTAGCCCCTCTGGATACAGCAGCTGCTTTAGCCGCTCTTGCCACCACAACTGCTCTTATATCAGTACAATTGGCTTTTGTGTGACCCCTTTCTTTATAGAGCGTACAGCGGATGAAAGGCATCGTATCCATTTTATTATGTATGCGCTTTCGTGGCTGTCCTCTACCCCTCGCTAATCTTTCATCTGGAATGAGCCTCACAACCGTTGGATCTTCAGGATACGGCCAATATTTAGGATTGCCCAGAGGAACAAACTTCAGTTGCTAGCAAGCTTGCGTGATTTCCAGGCGATAATACTTATCCACAAATATCTTATAATCAAGGCCAAATTTAGTACAACACGCCATCATATGTGAGCACGGATAGTGGTAAGCCTGGAATTTGCCGTAGCCACAAAATCTTGTGAAAAGATTAACTGAATGCTTTCTATCCCCCTTTTGTCTTCTCATATCGTACCCAGTGCGAACTTCGTACGATCCAACTGTACTGTCAGAAATCCGTACTCTGTGTCTATTGGCCTTTCCCTCCCACCGGTCCAACCTATTTAGGAGCTTTTGTGATATCAGTATTTTGCCAGTACCGCTCTCTTTCGTACACTTAGTTGATCTCTCTTCAAAATATTCGGTTAGCTTGTTAAATATCTCTGCCACCAAGGCCGTCACCGGTAAACGACAAACTTTTTTGAAGATCATATTTACGCACTCGGCAATATTCATCATCATGTTACCATATCGGCGTCCGCCATCCCACGCTAAGCTCCACTTGGGCAATTCCTGTTCATACATCTAGTTGAACACCTCCTGGTCAACATTCCATATTTCTCGCATATTAGCTTCCAACTTCCACAGTTGAGCTTGCAATTCCACAACCAATATAGTAAAAATATTAAATGTGGAGTAACAACTTGTAAAATAGTTTTAGACTACAAAACATTTGTGCATGTCACCTGTAATCTTCATGACATTCCTCATGGCGTCGTTCTTCAAGTGTTTGTTAAGATTGCTTGCTACGTGTCAAAGACAATATCGATGGCTGGTATCACTGTCTTCTCTCTAACCATACTCCGTATCTATTGCCTTTAATATGCCAGCATGTCGATCAGAAATAACACATATTCCATGTCGGCCAGGCGTGACGTACTTCCGGACTTGTTTCATGAACCACGGCCAACTAACCGTATTCTCACCCTCTACTAGAGCAAATGCTATTGGAATTATAGCATTATTACCATCAATTACAGTGGCGATCAGGAGGACATGCTTGTATTTTTCATATAAGAACGTTCCATCAATCTCCAAGACAGGCATGCAATGTTTAAAAGCTTCAATGCAAGGCTTGAAGCTCCAGAACACTCGCTTAACGATTTTTATTCCAAGCATCAGTGCTTCCACGTAATGGTCGCAACCAGGGAGGGTGTGATAATATTCCCATTCAACAACAGTTCCAGGATTATTTGCCTTGCATGCTGCAAACCATTGCGGAAGGCGATTGTAAGATTCTTGCCAATCCCCTCATAAATCTTGAAATGCTTTCTCTGTTGCCCATCAAGTCTTCGTATACGAGGGTCTAAACTTCATATGGTCGTGGATCTCTGACCTTAAAGTAGCCACACGAATTTCTGGTTGTTCCTCTACTCGTTTCTTAATAATTTGTGCAATGAAAGCAGAAGTGAGTTATTTATGATCCTGCGACTTCTGTAGGCAACCACAGGTATGGGGATAGGTGTGTTTCACAATTTTCCAAGGACTGAAAAGTGTGCCCCTTCTTTCCAGTGAGACACGGATCTTCCATTTACAATCATCCGTCTCCTATTTTTTACACTTCATAGAGAAAGTTTCTGGCCTTGTTTCTTTTCGGATAAACTCACGCCCATCTTTCATTACGAACGCCTCGATCTCCCTCTTTGCATCAAATTTTCTCTTCCAAATCGTACCCTCTTTCAACAAACCAGAACAACTTCCATCTATTGCTCGGTCGCAATCCCATTCTTCAGCATAAACAGTCATCAATAATTGTTCACCGGGATCAGTTAGAGCGAGTTCACCGTATTTTTGTTCTTCGTATTGTTGTTCCTCTTCTTCTACTTCTTCTTATTCATCTTTGTCTTTTTCTGCTTCGTCTTCGTCTTCTACTTCTTCTGCTTCGTCTTCACAATCAAAATTGTATGTGGCATATGGACCCGTCTCTCTAGGATCATTTTCATACCAATCAAATATTGGTTCATGAGCAACAGCCATCCCCGTTGACGTACCAGCTTCATAGTAATTATCACCACCACTCAAGAACTGACTCTTTTCAACGACAAACGGGTTGTAATCATTAACCCTCTTTTCCACAATGATTGTAAGCTTAATCTCCTTCACCATTGGTCCAAAGAAGTTAATCATGGTCTGTAGCATTATCCTAACATCTTCATCATCGTTAATAAATATTAGATCAAATTGTCCTCTTCCAAATGGACATCTAAATATCAATGGCCCAAATTCTTCATTTGGACCTATTGGGATCTTTTCGTTTACTTTTTTCTGCAAGATATTGTATCTAACAAATACTGCATGAAACTTCAACTTCTCTTTCCCACCACCTTGGTAATCAAAACTAGTTTCATTGTTGTTAAAAATTACTCCATCGTATTTTAACTTTATTCTTATAACCCGGTTAGCCATTATGAAGACTACAACAAAAGAAAACAGTATGCAATTCTATATTAGCAGAACAAAATATCATATAAATTTACATTCTTCTCCATCAATTTTTTGGTCCGAGACCACCTTAAGAACCAGATAAAATTTAGTCAGACTAGAAGGGTGGTCACTTTTTGTACTCGACCATCCGGAATTTACCAAGAAAAAAATCACAATCTGACCGGTCGTTCTGGTCGGATTGGTCAGACTAATCAGACCGGTCGGACCAATTAGAATTTACCAAGAAAATACACTCGTACTCTGACCGGTCTGGCCGGGCTGATTGATCTGACCAAGTTAATTAGTCTGACCAGTCCGACTAATTGAATCGGTCGGACCACTGGGGTTGATCAGTTTATAAAACCCGCACACCCACAAAATTTTAACCAATCAGATAACACACTCAAAAAATATGCCAAGGCCGGCCACCAATGTTCTTCTCAACATTAAAAAAAATATTTCGAGAAAAGTTGATAAACAACGATAATTTTTGCATGAATTTAGTATATCTAAAACATCCACTAAAAATAGACAAATTATTTTCAATATTCTCTTACATTATGTACATCGTATGAGCTAAAATATACTAATTATATTTTAATTAATGAACAAACTCTACATATATATCAAAATATTTAAGTAAATTAATTTACCTGGTTTTGGGCAGAGTCTTCTTGAGATGATGGCAGGACAAATGAATGAAGAAAAGCCTTAACGAGGTATCCATTATATAGGCCATATGCGAAATCTACTTTACAGATTTTGGATGTGGCTTATCGACCAAGAACCGACCCAAAAAATCGGATCTTGGTCATCTGCCGAAAAAAGTCAGATCTTGGACCAAGATTCGACTTTTTTTGGCGTCCGTGCTATATGGACACTATCTCCGCAATACTTTAAAATCGGATGCTTTTTTCACAAAACGTGATGAATAGTAACACCAAACAGACAAAAACCCCTAGGTGCACGGGTGAAAATTTTAAATTTTGAAGGGATTATCTTTGTTTGAGATTATCTAGTTTGGCAAGGGTGAAAATTGGGACTACAATAATTTACCTATATATATATATATTTATTTATTTAAAATATTTTTAAAAATAAAAAACTCTGATCCAACTGGAATTGGACTAAATTATGGGTCGGTCTTCGGTTCATTTTTTAAAACCATGCCTAATATTATTATCAAATACGAACAATAAAAAATAGAATATTTAAAATAGTTTTCATCGTTCCAAGTTCCAACCTTATGAATTTAAAAAATACCAAAAAACCCGCCCTTGCCCAAATTTTACCGTTATTTGTTCAACTGTGTGCAAGAGATAACACAGTTTCAAAAAATATATAATTCCCCAATGCAATGCAAGGTAGTCAAATGAATTTTCCGTATAACATTTTTGGAACAAACTGATTTTTAAAAATAATAAAAAAATACTTGAGATGCTCAAACGAAAGATTCAAAAGCCTAAGCATGATTGAAAATGTTGAGAGAGAGATTGAAAAAAACCAAAAGAAAAATAATTTAAACCGAAAAGTTTCCTTGTGCTACCTACGACTTTCTTCTTTCCCCATTTTCCCCCAATCCTCCCCCTTCTTCTTCTTCCTCTTCCTATCCCAAAGGAGGTACGTTCTTCTCCCTCTCTGTTTGTAGGGGTAAATTTGGAAATTAGCCGAGGGTAATATTTTCTTACCACCTAGGCTACTTAGCCCTCTTCGGTCCTTTTTTAGTAATTGGTAGTCCGGGAAGGTGATTAGCTTAGAGGTTCCTAATGTTTTAATGGTGAATTTTTATAGATCGGACTATGAAGGCGTTTGATAGGGAATTCCTATTCATTGAATTTGCATCATTTTTCAGGATTTGGCGTTCCGAGAGAAATAAATGGGGACGATTTTTAGGGTTTCCTGAGGTCCGTTTTGATGCTGTATTATTAGCTGTAGCTGGGCTTAAAAGGCATCATCATCATCTTCATGGTGGATTTTGCTTTGCTATTCGGGTTTTGACTTGTTAGAGGTGTAGTTTAATCGCCTCCTATAGGATGGGAGAGGCTGGGGAGGCGGGCACTAAGAGGGGATTTAAGAGAAAGGTTAGGTCTAGGTATTCGGATTCGGATGATTCTGATCGGGATGAAGATTTCGTTTTGGAGAATGAGGAGATTGATTCCGAGGAGGAGGAGGAGGACAATGTTGTGAATTCTTCTTTGGATGGGTATGCTTCTTTGGATCGGGTTGAAGGAGGGGTCGAGGAGGAGGTATTTAGGATGACTTGGAGAGCGAAAAGGGCGAGGGTTTCTGATGAGAAAGCTGGAGCTAAAATTTCGAGGAAGAAGAAGAATACAGTTTCTTGTAAGGAAAATGACCGAGATGAAGATTATGTGGTTCATCATGATGATGACGAAGAATATATGAATGGGGATGAAGAGGATGATGATTATGATACGGAATTTACTCCAGAAGAAGAGGATGATCTTGTGGATGATTTTCGGGAAGAGAAGAAACCTAATGTCAAAGTCAGCAAGAGGAGGAACATGCAGAAAAGAAGCTCTGCTAAAGGTAAAAGGAGGAGGAAGATGTCCGGGGTCTCCAAGAAGCCCTCCATGTTGAGGACTAGAAGGTTGAGGAAGAAACAAGAGTCTGACCTTCATGATGAAGATGCTGCTGATCTCCTTGATAGTATTCAGGTCTGTAGGAAAAAGTCCGGGAGCAAGGAAACTTCACAATCTCGTAAGAGGCGGCGATATGTTGCTGATTCAGATTCAGATTCAGATTTTGTATGTTCTAAATCGTATACCATCTCTGAAGAAGAGAGAGAACAGTTGAAGGAAGCGAGCAAATTGTTTGGAGATTTAAAGGCTTGTCTGAGGAACTCTTCATCATCTATGAGGATAATTCATGTCTCTCCGCAAAAACGTAGTGTAAGAAAAAAGGGTAAGGAGAAGGCCGAGGAAGTCAAAGCAGAAGTGGGCAAGCAGGTATGTGGGATCTGTCTGTCGGCAGAGGATAAAAGAAGATCAAGAGGAACACTTAATTGCTGCAGTCACTACTTTTGTTTTGCATGTGTAATGGAGTGGTCAAAAGTAGAATCACGTTGTCCCTTGTGCAAGCAGAGATTTAAAACTATTACAAAACATGGTAGATCGACAATGGGAGTGGATCTGCGGGATATGGTCATTGAAGTTCCTAAGCGTGATCAGGTCTGGTGATGTTCTCTCTTTATTTTTTTATTGTTGGGTGTTTTCTTCGTTTTTATATTGCGTTTCTTACCTTCTTGTCGGTTCATTACCTCTCAGGTCTATCAGCCGACCGAGGAGGAGATCAGAAGCTTTGTTGATCCATACGAGAGTGTGATGTGCACAGAGTGCCATGAAGGTGAGGATGACGAACTCATGTTGCTTTGTGATATCTGTGATTCACCGGCACACACCTATTGTGTTGGTCTCGGATGGCAAGTACCAGAAGGCAATTGGTATTGTGATGGGTGCAGACTTGTGGCTCTTGGATCTTCTAGTACTCCAACTCAATATCCTTCGTCTGATCACAGAACAACAGACAACAGCCCAGATGACAGAGCACCTTCACTCACGAATCTCGGAGAAAGCTCGGGACTTATGATAGAGTCTTCCCCTTGCTTGGCATTCCCCCAAGAAATTGGTAATGTGCCATCTCCACGATTTCCTGTTGCAGATGGCCCCACAGCATCTCCAGTATCTGGATCTGGAGCAGCGACATTGTCAGTAAGACGCCAAATACATCGTCATGTCCAGAATATAATCTCTAACAGCCTGGTTTATACCTCTGGTAGACCTGATGTGATATCAACTGCATCCTTGCATAATGAGCTCATAAACTCTCGGGTGGAGCATAATCGGGAAACAGCTACCCAGAACTCAAGCACCCATGAGTTTGGGATGCTGCAAAATTTTTTGATGGGGGAGAGGCTACTGGCTCAGAACCTCTCCTTACCTGTAACTCGTGATAATGGTTTTGTTTCATCAAGACAAAGTCAATTAGGTCCACAAGTCATTCAGGATCCAACCATGGCGACAACTGACAGGCCAGAAAATCTAACACTATGGCCCCAGCTTTCTGGGACCAACTCAACACCTGTTAATGAGCGAGTCTGTCGGTATGACAGCCGAACGGGTGTTGGACTTGATTGTAACTTTCCCGCTTGTGGAGCTGGAGAAGAGAGCCAATTTTATGCCCTGAAAGAAGAACTGCAATCAATGGTGAAAAGACACTTGACGAGACTGTCTCAAAATATTCAATTAGGTATGCTAAGTTTATGATTTTTAAATACTGTGTTTTACCTGATCTGGATCTTTAATGACTTCCAACTATTAGCTACTTTGGATCTATCAATATCCGAGTAGCTTTGTTCTCTGTTTTCATAGTAATCATTCACATATTCTTCTATGTATCTTTTGTATGTAACATCAGGCTTAGCCAAGCTTCCCAATTGGTGATGCAGGTAATGATACCTTCAAGGATATTCAAAGGAGCTCCACGCATACAATCTTGGCTGCTCTTGGGCAACAGCATAGGCGGAGCGAAGTTCAGATAGTGCCTCCGCCAGCAAAATGTACCCACTTCAATAGAGTTGCTGCTGGAGATACGAGTATGATGAAAGGTTTTTGCTCCTCTTGTTTTAATTCTTTTGTAAGGGATGTAGTGAAGAGAACCCTACATACCAGCTTGCCGCAGTGGCTAAGTTTAGGCCTGTGAGATTCCTGTACTAGATTACTCGCATATTCTTTAGGTTTAGGCAAACATTGAACGCTTAGCCCTTTGTAGATCAACTGTTACTAACATCCGAGCACACTCGAAACTCGTTGATCATTATATACTCATTGTCCAACTGACCAAGTAATGATTTTTCTTGTTACTTATCAGCATTCGTCTTTTGGTTTTACCTTGTTAGATGAATGGTTTATTACAGACAGCTTCTTCTCGGTTGGAAGTAGTCCGTGAACGCTGCTGCTCAAATGAACTACATGTCTAAATCAATCTTGTTTTCCAGCTGGGAATTGGTTTTCCTGTTTATCTCCTTGACTTCTCTGGAAGTGGCAAATACCTTCTTTTTTTTGCACTCGTCTCCATTGTTAATGTTCAGAAGATGCAATATAATAGCAGAGGAGCTGGAGATGCATCAAGAATTACAGAATGCACAAGGGTTTGTCCTGTTGTCATGATTTTGGATTTCCCAGTTCCTAATTGAGCCTTTTGATTGACTGAATTGATTTCATTGAAAGTGACTTGGTTGAGGTCATGTTTAAGCTCTCTCCTATTCTCATCGGAAACGCAATTCCAACTTTTGTAATGATCGATCCCCCAATGGAACATTTTCTTGTTTGCTACTTTTTACAACTTACCACTTATGTCGGATCATAAGAATCTACATAGGAATCAAAATCGGTAATCTCAACGATGCTCCCTTGACTTTGAGGTTCATCTTTTAATCTTAATCCAAACAACATCATGATGCCGTTCATAAGCTAAGAGCATTCTTTTTCCGTAACTAGATTTTTTTCTCTTCTAGAGTTTGGAGTATGATCTTGTACTCCAAATGCACTCTTAAGCAGATAAATATCAGATTAGGAGGTGATTATTTTATTTTGCTCTTTTATATATATATATATATAGAGAGAGAGAGAGAGAGAGAGACCTGATGGTAATCGCCCATTTAGGTCGTTAAAGAGTACAGGCAGATTGAATTACACTTCTTCCTACAACTTATTCAACGCTCTAGGTTTTACTTTTAGTCCCTGGACACACTAGTAGAGATAAAGGATACGAGGGGATACATGGCTCATTCATTAGTCCATGTGCATCTTTACTTAGGAGATATCACCAACAATGGTAGACAACAACAGACCGCAGGCAAACTCGCTTCTTTTGGCCTTCTCCTCCTGGTCTTTGACGGATAAAGGAGGCGCCTTTGCATTTCTGCTACAGGTAGAACAAATGGAACGGAATAAGTGAGAAAGATATCAGACCATGGTAAAGAAGACAAAGTGTACAATGTCACTGAAGGCTATGTTCTATTCAAATGATGCTGCTTTCCGGCCTGCAAAGATGGCTGGAGAGATGGGTGCGCAGTTTAGCCAACATTGAAAACAGAGCATGTGGAGACCTATAGTTAGTGGTCCTTCATGAGGATGAGATTCGGAAAAAAATCACACTTGCAAGCACCAAGGTTGTCCTCAAGAGAATTGTCATCACTGAGAACAAATCGGGACCTATGAGCTTGGGTGGCAACCGAAGTCCTTAGGACTTGTATCTTCTTCAGAGGAGATTCTCATAATCATGTATGTTGGCTGGCTTCTCCATGTGGAATGAAGAAGGTCCCATTTTGTATAGGGATACGTATAGGTAAAGTAGAGCTACACAAAGGTCTATGTACTACGGACAAATTTCTACAGTCAACTGAAAAGGGCTAGCAAGGCCTCAGTTCTTTTCCCAGTCCGAAATGGAGGGTGATAGAGAAGGATAATATTCCGTATTCATAAACAGGCCTCATCCTGAACCGACCAACCAAAGACTCAGACAAGAGACTGTTCAGTGAAGATGAAAATAATGGCGTGCCATCATGCTTAAAGATATGGCGCAAATCAAAATAAAAGACGATAACTTGCACGGAAGAACAATTAGAATCAGTACCCTTCTGAAGATTTCACATCTGCGATTGCCTTGGCTGAGCTTGGTTCACTTGAAAAAGAAGCCCGAGCACTCCCAAAATCATCAGCCATGGGCAAAATGAAGGATGATAATAAAGGATCAGGTGCTGCATTTGACGAGGAAACCATAGAGGAAGAATTTCCAAAAAGGGATTGTAAATTCCCTTCCCTGAGTTCTTTTTTCAATAAAGAGAGAGTCGAATATGGTGCACCTCTCCGAGATTTCCTTTTGCGCTGCATGTAAGCAGTAGTTAAGGAACTCAAGGCAATTTTCGTCCCAAAGAAAGATTCACAAATATACAAGGGTAAGGCAGAAGTAAATATCCAAAATGTTTGGTGTTGCAATGTTCGAGACAACAAGACACAACTTTGAACCACAGTGAAGTTGCACCACATTAACATCACCAAGGGCATGACCAGTATCTAGGCAGTAACTCATGCAAGTTGTCAGCTGCATATAACTTCACAAACATAAGAGAGAAGGATATCTTGAATAGATTTCCATGATGTAGCATGATGTGAGCAACCATATCAACCCCCACCCTCAACAAACAGACAGGGCAAACCTGTTCAAAACAACAACAACAATCAGCAAAAACAATCCGGTGACAGTACGTTCTCATGTAAGAACAACTAAATGCAAAATGTGCAAGTATGTTTAGCATAAGGATGGACTAAATTTAATATGCTTTAGAAAAGAACTTAAAGAGGGTTCTCCTACATGCTAATCAACAAAACCACCATCCAATTGCATTAATACCCCTCAAAAACTTGCATTAATACCCAATATCCATAAGAATGTGTAGCGCAAGGAACAAATGAGGCCGATCCTCAATGCAAGAAAAAATGATTTAACAGAACACATGAAGTCTACATGATCTGGTCATTCTATACTCTAAAGGGTTCACCTCAATTCAATAGAAATTTCCCTACGAACTAATCCTCAGAATATACCGAAAGATTTGTGAGGATAACACCATAATGGCCAATATACAATTAACCTGTTGATAGCAAAAACAACTCAACGATTGTATTTTCCACTGCTCGAATGCGATCATCGTCACAGTTGGTGAGGTTAATGAGGTTACTGACACTGGCTCAACTTTACAATCACTCTACACATCAGAGTAATAACAAAATGATAGGACTTCGCCTATTCAGCTGAGTAGGCCCAAGCTAGCATCATTGTTAAATCAGTTGCAATCCAAAAGTTGCAATCATATTCAAATTAGACGGTGCAAGATTTAGACGCAGAAGACCTAAAACAAGATAGATAGTTGGCCCATCATGAACACATTTGGAAAAGAGGAATACCCCATTCTTCGCCTCACCGGGATGCTCCTCGTCGACGTGGCAGCACAGCCCAACTATATCAAAATACTGGGAACAGAAAGGGCAAGGGAACTCCTCCCTTATATCATCATCTCCGTTGTCAATTTCCTCGAAACCCAGAAATAAATCTGCACTCAGCAACCAACCAACAACACCCCAATTAGCTCAACAGTAACAGGCGCAGCTTCCGACCAAAGTAAAGCTGTTAAATATCGGACACCCAGAAGAGGTTTGACCATAAAACAGAGGAATCGCAACTGGGTTCACCGGAAATGAGCTCAAATGGGCATAAAGACAGAACCTTTCTGGTAGAAGAAAATAACGAAACAAATAACCAGTAGGGAGAGAGAAGGTGACCGGATCGAGAATGGAGGGCTGATTGGTAGCGTCTAGAGGCGGAAGAGAGGCGGGCACTCCACGATTCGGCGTCCATTAGAGCTTGATTCTTGATCCCCAACAAATATCAGCTTCAAGCTCTCTCTCTCTCTCTCTCTCTCTCTCTCTCTCTCTCTCGGTTGTGGGTTTCTGTGCTGCCTGGCGTTGGGTGGGTGTGTTTGTTTCTGTGTCGCTTTTCCTGTCTGTTGCCCCTCTCTTGCTTCGTGTGTAAAACGGGAGGGGTAATCTGTTCACCGTTGTACCCTTGCATTTTCATTTTATTTTTATGAGCACATTATTCTCGAAATTTTGGTCTATGTAATAATTATGAATAGTATTTTTGTTATTCAAAAAAATATTTTAATTTTAATTTTTTATTTAAATATTGATCTCAATTTCCTAGTTATATGAACACTCATTTTTTTTCTTTTTTGCCTTATAAAATGATATTTATACCTTTACGCAAAAAACAACGAAAAAACAACTCACCTCTCTTGTCCCCTCTCGTGACTCGTCTCTCTCCTCTCCTTCACTCACCTCTTCATACCAGAAACTTTAGCTAGAACGTAATTAGAACCGATGCAGCTTCGCTCTTCATAGACTTAATTAGAACTTTGATTCTCCCTTTAAGAAATTCCAACTATCTTAATTAGAACCCTAATTCTACCCGGCGGTGACTCTAGTGGCGGTTCCACCTCGCCCAAAAATGGCAGTTCTGTGAAACTCGTTTTGGTTGTTGTTTTGATTGGGGTTAGAGTTCATTGCTTTTGATTTCAATTTATGCCTCGCCGTCGTCCTCCTTCTTAAGCTCTTGGTTTCGATTTTGATTTTAGAGGATTGGGCAAGGTTGGCAGAGCCGAGGGACAGGACATAATAACTCATCTCTGCACAATCATCTCAACACCAACCCTCTCCTTCCCAAAACAATCGTTACTAGTTCACTTTTTTTCATTTTCTTTTTTCCTTCGTGGTTCAATCATCTTTGCATGTTGGAATTTGTTTTCTGGGTATTGGGTATGGAGTTTGAGTACGAGTGAAGTATTCGAGTGGCTCGAGTGGAGAGCCGTGAGGATGGTTCGAGAGTTGATCGATTGGGTTCGAAGTCCAGGGACGCTCGGAGAATCAATCGAGTCAAGAGTCGAGTGAAGACGTTGAGGACATCTGAGGGTCGTGTGTCTCGAGTGAAGAGCATTGGAATAATCGGGGGCGATCGGGTCAAGAGACGGGCTCGAGTGAAGAGCCAAGACGAAGCGAAACGAAGTGGCAGCTGAAGATCTGGCGGACGCCAGGCCATTGGCGGGCGCATGCACTCGCCTAGCGGACGCCAAGGGGCTGGCGGGCACCAGCCCCACTCCAGCCGCGAGGCAGTAGCCTCTCTTGACGACCGCCAGGTGCTTGGCGGACGCTAGGCTGGTCAGGGAAAGTTATTTTTTATGGACCATTATGCCCCTCCCGACCCAAATAGTTTCCTAGGTTTGTGGGAACTATAAATACCCCTTCATGGCCTCCAAGAAGAGTTGGCAAAAGTGTTGCCCACTTCTCCAAAGAGAAAAAGAGAAGAGGGAGGAAGGAGAAAGGAGAAAGGCTCTCCAAGTGAAGGAGAGGCCAAGTGCCCACTCCTCCAAGTGAAGGAGGAGAAGGAGAAGAAGAGGTGAGAACCTCTAGAGTAGAGAAAGGATTGCCCGACCCTCCAAGTGAAGGAGGATTGTCCATCGCAATGAGAGAGGAGGAGAAGCTCTCCAAATGAAGGAGAGTGGCTCATGTTCCCCAAAGTTGTCCAACCCAAGTGAAGGGTTGCCTTCAAGTGAAAGAGGAGGAGAAGAGGAAGAAGACCTCCAAGTGAAGGAGGAGAAGAAGAAGACCCAAGTGAAGGAGAAGGAGAAGAAGACCTCCAAGTGAAGAAGGAGAAGAAGAAGTGAAGGGCAAACCCTTGAGAAGGGTTAGCCACTCCGAGTGAAGGAGGTGGTGCTCTCCGAGTGAAGGAGAGTTGCCCGAAGAGTGGGTAGAGTTCGAGTGAAGGGCTTTGCCAAGAGTGAGAGCTCTGAAGAGTGTGGGTAGCCTACGGTGAGAAGAGTGGAGAGAAAAGTGAGCCGAGTGAAGGCATCCATTATTGTAAGAGTGAGTGAAGATAGTAGAATCTCTCCTGGCTTGGAAGCCCCCAGATGTAGATCATTGTAGATCGAACCGAGTAACCAAATTTTTGTGTCTCTCCTTGTGCTTTTTGTGTTGTGCTTCTCGTGATTATCGTAGTTTGCTCGTATGTATTTTTTTATTGCGTTGCTTGGATCCACAGAAAGTGGGTAATTTTCCCAACAACTGGTATCAGAACTCAGGTTAGGGCGTGATGAGAGCAACCACGATGGGTGAAGTAAAATCACCCATAGAGAAGTTCGATGATATGAAGAAAGAGGAGTGGAAGCTCCTAGACCGGAAAGTGATGAGCGTGGTGTGCTTGTCCTTGTCTAAGAGTGTGATGACCGAGGAGGGTGCATTGTATGCAACGAGGAACGCCCATGAGAGCATTGGCCTTGTGAGTTCGACGGAAGATGCGGAGTAGCATTGTCGACTTGGCCATGTGTGTGAGAAGGGGATGAGGGTGCTTTATTTAAGAGGTTGTGTTTCCTAGAATATGGAGAAGCTTGAATTAGTCCAAGTGAAGGGACCGGCACTAGTGAAATTCTTGGGTGGTTCGTGCTACAAGACCTCTATTGGCATGAAGGATCTTGAGGTATGCTTGAGATCGAGAAAATGGCAGAGAGTACAAGCTCCAAGAGTTTAAGAAGTACTGTG
Source organism: Hypericum androsaemum (assembly GCA_963995505.1). NCBI lineage: Eukaryota > Viridiplantae > Streptophyta > Magnoliopsida > Malpighiales > Hypericaceae > Hypericum > Hypericum androsaemum. Next base: position 11,963,366 of record OZ023190.1, read on the forward strand.
AAGTAAAGACAGTAGCTGGAAATCCCGAAGAAGATGGCATCGTGGAGAGGATGAACACAACGACCAATGAGAAAGCTAGAGCCATGCGAGTGAAGTGTGGGCTACCGAAGATGTTAAGGGCAGATGAAGTGAATACCGTCGCTTACTTGATCAATGGAGTACCATCAAGACCTTTGGAAAGTGTGATACCTGAGGTGTCTTTGAGTGGAAAGAAGATTGATCTAACTCATCTTCGTGTGTTTGGTTGTGTGTAATTTATTCATGTTGATGCAGATGAGAAGAGCAAGCTAGATGCCGAGTCCGAGTGAAGGACGAGGGGAGCGTTGTTGATGATATGGGTTCTAGCAGTGAGATGATCGGATTAGACATCTCGAACTCGGATGGGAGCAAGAAGGTACTAAATGGCCAGGAGGCCAGTGAGAAGAAGGTGAAACCAAGTTCTCCACCACCAGTGGTTTCACAGCGGAGTTCCACAAGTGAAGGTGATTCATCGTAGTGGTTCTCATCCGCCAACTACTATCTCTTGTAGATAGATGGTGGTGAGCCAGGAGATTATGCAGAGGTGCAGCAGAGTGAGCATGTGGCCAAGAGGATGCTTGCCAAGAGTGAGAAGATGGAGTCGTTGAGTGCCAATAAGACTTGGGGACTAGTCAAATTTCATAGTGGCAAGGCATGGCATAATCGAGAGGCTAGAAGAGTTGGTGTGGCAAAAGGAGAATAAGTGTTGCAAGGAGAGAGCTCATAAGCGGAAGACTCCAAGTAATTTCACGGGTGGTCGTGTGAGGCATGCAAAGGGGTGTACAAGACCAGTGATAGCTGATCAAGTGGGAGTAGAGAGAAGGCTTTTGAGGAATTCTAGTGTGCAATAAGTGAAGAAAGAAGTGGGTGCCCGTCCACTTGACAAGCTTTGTAGTGAACGGCCTAAGTGATGAGAGCAAAAGGCTAAAGTGGCAAGATGTTTTGATACGGATGTGGCATCAGGCTACCTTGACAAGAGAGAGGTGATCTCTTTGGTTCAAGGAGGAGAGGATCTTGCAAATGTGAAGCCCAAGGGGAGTGCCTTGGAGAGGTTGGAGCTATGCTTGGCTTCAACTAGCCTTGTGAACAGATGAGAAGAGGCCGAAGCAATGATTAGGAGAAGGTAACCTAGTGACGGGTGACGAGTACCGATTAGTGAAAATAGTCATCCGAGTGAAGGATGATAAGCAACTAAGTGAAGAAGGTCATCAAGTGAATGGTGATAAGTTGCAAAGAAGTGAAGAAGATCACCTAGTGACGGGTAATAGTGAGGTCAATCTCCGTGTGGGAGATTGACAAGTGTTTCGCCTAGTGACGAGTGATTAATGAAGAGGTTAGTCTCCGAGTTTTAGATTACCTAATGAGAAAGATGGTCATCTAGTGACGGATGATTCGTATTGTGGTTAGTCTCCGGGTGGGAGATTGACAAATGAAGATCGCCTAGTGAAAGGTGATGTGGTTAGTCTCCGGGTAGGATATTGCCAAGTGAAGATGAGGATCGCCTAGTGACGGATGATTCGTGTGAAGGTCAGTCTCCAAGTGGGAGATTGTTGGGTATGAAGCCTGAATACGAGTGAAGTATTTGAGTGGCTCGAGTGAAGAGCTGTGATGATGGTCCGAGAGTTGATTGATTGGGTTTGGAGTCCGAGGACGCTCAGAGAATCAATCGAGTCAAGAGTCGAGTGAAGACGTTGAGGACATCCGAGGGTCGTGTGGCTCGAGTGAAGAGCCTTGGAATGATCAGGGGTGATGGGGTCAAGAGACGGGCTCGAGTGAAGAGCCAAGACGAAGCGAAATGAAGTGGCGGCTGAAGATCCAGCGGATGCCAGGCCATTGGCAGTCGCCAATGCACCTGCCTGGCAGACGCCAAGGGCTGGCGGGCACCAGCCCCACTCCAGCCGCGAGGCAATAGCCTCTCCTGGCGACCGCCAGGTGCTTAGCGGACGCCAGGCTGGTCCGCGAAAGTTATTTTTCCTGGACCATTATGCCCCTCCCGACCTAAGTAGTTCCCTAGGTTTGTGAGAACTATAAATACCCCTCAATGGCCTCCAAGAAGAATCAGCAAAAGTGTTGCCCACTTCTCCAAAGAAAAAGAGAGAAGAGGGAGGAAGGAGAAAGGCTTTCCAAGTGAAGGAGAGGCCAAGTGCCCACTCCTCCAAGTGAAGGAGGAGAAGGAGAACAAGAGGTGAATCTCTAGATGTGTGAACCTCTAGAGAAAGGGTTGCCCAACCCTTCAAGTGAAGGAGGATTGTCCATGGCAATGAGAGAGGAGGAGAAGAGGAGAAGCTCCTAAGTGAAGGAGAGTAGCTCATGTTCTCCAAAGTTGCCCAACCCAAGTGAAGAATTGCCTCCAAGTGAAAGAGGAGGAGAAGAGGAAGAAGACCTCCAAGTGAAGGAGGAGAAGAAGAAGACTCTAGTGAAGGATTACCTCCAAGCGAAGGAGAAGGAGAAGAAGACCTCCAAGTAAAGGAGGAGAAGAAGAAGTGAAGGGCAAACTCTTGAGAAGGGTTAGCCACTCCGAGTGAAGGAGGTGGTGCTCTCCGAGTGAAGGAGAGTTGCCCAAAGAGTGGGTAGAGTCCGAATGAAGGGCTTTGTTAAGAGTGAGAGCTCCCAAGAGTGTGGATAGCCTACGGTGAGAAGAGTGGAGAGAAAAGTGAGCCAAGTGAAGGCATCCATTATTGTAAGAGCGAGTGAAGCTCGAGCGTGAAGATAGTGGAATCTCTCCTGGCTTGGAAGCCCCTGAATGTAGATAGTTGTGGATCGAACCGGGTAACCAAATTTTTGTATCCCTCCTTGTGCTTTCTTTGTGCGCTGTGCTTCTCGTGATTATCGTGGTTTGCTCGTATGTATTTTTTCGTTGCGTTGCTGGGTCCACGGAAAGTGGGTAATTTCTCCAACACTAGGTTAGCATTGTTTATACCCAAAATGGGCCAAGGTTCATCTGGGTTCACCTCCATCTCACTTATTTTGATAACGACGGAGGCACTCGTAGTTGGGATTGGTCTCGGCGAAGCCACTTAGTGCATCAAGAAGAATTTTGAAGTCAAAATGCTGGAATATAACTTCCAAACATTTTAGTTTTCTAGATTAGGAAAGAAGAATGAATCTGGAACATAAGTCCTTAGTTTACTAGAATTAAGTTGAAAAAGATGGAGAAGAGAAGAGACATGCGTGGAGAGGAGAGAGGGGAGGGAGATGAGAGAAGGAAGAATGAATGCACGTTAGTTAGTGACCCGAGATCAATATTTAAACAAAAACGGAAACGATAAAATAATTTTTTAAATTGCATAGACCCTACCCATAATTATAACATAGACTAGGGACTTGAGAATAATTTATCATATATTTTATCTTTTTGGATTTGAAAATATAAAAAATGATAATGGGCAAGGATTTGGTAGTATCATATAATCTTAACGTTTTTTTAATAGACTACAACTTTACCCTTATTCTTTTTAGAAACAAGATACTAAGTAAGATTGGCCCTAAAATATCGACCATGATAATTGTGACAAGAGTATAATTGTCATCTCTCGGAAAGATGGTAATAGTTTGGGTTTCTTTCTAGTTTAGATAAACTACTCTTAACGGAAAGATGGTAATAGTTTGGGTTTCTTTCTAGTTTGGATAAATTACTCTTAAGTCTTCAGGATTTGGTAATATCACATTTCTGGTCCATCAATTTTCGATAATTATTTTTTTGTCTCCCGTATTTAGTTTTATTATATTCTCGGGTCCATGTTGCCAGAATATGTCATTTTTTCTGACAAACCGTACTTGAAAAGACAAAAATGCCCCTCTCACTTAAAAAAATATCTCTTTCCTTCTCCATTCACATTCTTCCTCCCACTTTCAATCAAAACCCTAAACCCAAATCCAATTTTGTTAGTGAGAATCAAAATCAATTAGATATAGAAACTTGAGCCTCAAAACCCAATCAAACAATTGGAACTAGGAACTTGAGGAAACAGTTGAATCCCAAGAGCTTGGAGGAAACAATCGAAACCCAAATACATCAAACAATTGGAGTTCAATGCTATGTAACCAAGTTGAGTTCGGGGCATTCAAATTCTCCTTAATAGCAAAACAAGGAATTTGGTGTAAACAATCAAAACCCAAATACAATAACTTGATTAAATGTAAATCCAATTGAAAACACGACAATTCGAACAATATAGCAATCTCAAATCAAACAAAAAATGAAATGATGAGAATTGTGGATTCGAATTTAACAAGGTCTGGTTTGGTCAACGTGTTCCCATCGTATAATCACTTGGGGAGATGGAGCCCATGGTTAAAGTAGGGGCCCACTAGGGACGGGTCGGTAGGGTGGATTTGAGCGCTGAACCCTCAAATCCTTGGCGATCATTCCTTTAAATTCTATCTTAAGGTTATATATGTCAAACTGTCAAACTACAATGTACTAAAGTAAATTTTTTGTAAAGAAAATTTGGAAAAGTATACTTCAGTACTTTTTAGTTTGGCATATTGACATTTTTAGTACTATAGTTTAAAAGGGCTGTCACGGTTAGCTACGCGACATTGTTCGACCAAAACGACCTCGTTTGATGATTACATGGCAAGTCAATTGGGACATTTTGTCAACCCAGTGTTTCTAAGTTGTAGAATTTTATTAAACAACCCCGAATGATTTTATATTTTACAAAAAACCATGCCCCCTCCCCTCTTCACCCTCTCTCTCCTCTCTCGTACCCTCTCTCCATATTAACATTGATTTTTCTCCAACTTTAGATAAAATCAGAACATAAATTAATTAACATAAAACAAACACAACAACCTTATTCATCTTTTCAAGGAAAGAAAGCGCCAAATTAATGATAACAATTAATGTGAATATTTTTGGTATCCCCAAAAGGCAACCTCATTTCATCCTTTAAAACCCACCAACACAAAGCCCCTTTATGTCCATTGGCCTCCCGCGAGTTCATATGATGCTTCTAGGTCGTCCTGATCATCTTGTTAAAGTTGTTCCCATGACCCACTCCAAGTCACTGAAATCTGCCATAGTTAGGTTATTGAAGCTATTCCCCACGATGCAATGAAACATCATATATAAAAGTGACATACTTACTCATAATTTTGCACGTGATGTTTCATTGCATCACGGGAATAGTTTCAATAACCTAAATATGATAGATTTTGCAAGTAATATTCATATTAATGATTTTTATTGGTCTGGTTCTTTTTTTCCTTCAATAGATGAATAAGGTTGTTATGTTTCGTTTGTGTTAATTAATTTTTTTAAGGAGAAACTTGAATAATTCAGGAGTGATAATTGTGCTAGTTCAGAAGAAGGAAATGAAATGACCTTTCAGACTTTCGCTTGACGTCAACTAGATCAGACCAGCATCTGATGTGTGTCGTGCGAGTGTCATGGAAGTTCCAAAACAAAAATAATGAAAATCTTCCTACCAAGCACAAAGACAAACCTACTTTTTCTTCTCTTCTTCCTTCAATTTCTTCTCCCACCTCCTCTTCTTGTAGGCCAGTAACATGTCCGACATCTGCTCCATCAGCTTTCTAGTCTTCTCCCGCTTCTCTACTGCTATCCTATCACATTTGTGCCCTTTCATCTTTGTCGTCATCTCTTTCCTCTCGGGATCATATAGCCAGTCTTGCCTGGCAAGGAGGACTTCTTTGCGAAGCCTAGCACGTCGACGGCCACTAATTTGCATCGGCGTCCATCCACCCAGATGCCAGTAACCCCAGACACCCTTGGCTAGCTCATCCTTGTGCTTTGCCAACTTCTCCTTCCACTGATACTGGTACTGCGTGACCGCTTGCACAACTATCTTTGCAACTTTACTGGCCATTAACTGACTTCTTCACTTTCCAGCCTCACTGTGAGCGCGACAGATTAATTAATTTGAGTACTCTAGTTTTGCCTAAATTTGAAAAAAAGTCAAATGTTAATCTAGAGAGGGGGATGAGGGTCGCGAGAGAGAGAGAGAGAGAGAGAGAGAGAGAGTAGGGCGGAGAGAGAGGTAGAGGAGTAGGGATTTGTTTGAAAATTATAATGGGTAAATTACACTCAAGTTCATAGGGTTTGATCATATCACCTTTTGGGTCCCTCAGTTTCCGAAAATAATTTTTTCGTCTCCCTTGTTTAGTTTTACTATACTCTCGGGTCCATGTTGCCGCAATATGTAATTTTCTCCGGCAAACTCTCACTTGAAAAGACAAAAATGCCCCCTCCCATAAAAAAAATCAAAAAATCACTCGTTTATTCTCCGTTCACCTTCTTCCTCCCACTTCATCTTCTTCCTCCCACTTTAAATAAAAACCCTAAACCCAAATTCAAACTTTTTTAGTGAGAATCAAAATCTATTTACATACAGAAACTTGAGCCTCGAAACTCAATTGAAACAATTGGATCCAGGAATTTGAGTATACAATTGAAACCTAGGAACTTAGAGGAGACAATCAAAACTCAAATACATCAAACAATCAGAGTTCAATGTTATGTAACTAAGCTGAATTCGTGACATTCAAATTCTCCTTAATGGCAAAACTAGGATTCAGAGTAGACAATCGAAACCCAAATACAATAACTTGATTAAATGTAAATCCAATTGAAAAAGTTGACAATTCAAACAACATAGCAATCTCAAATCAAAAAAAGAAGAAGAAAAGATGGGAATCGTGGAATTCGAATTTAACAAGGTCTTGTTCGGTCCACCCCGCTCAATTCATAATGAGAATATGTCATTGCTTTTTTTTATTCACGTGTTCTCGTAGTCTTATCACTCGGTGGGGATGAAGCCCATGGTTGAAGTGGGGGCCCACTAGGGATGGGTCAGTGGGGAGGATTTGAGCGCCGAACCCTCCAAATACCCATCAATCGTCCCTTCAACTTCTATCATGAGGTTATATATGTCAAAACTGCCAAACTACTAGGCATGAAAGTGAATTTTTCCTAAAGAAAATATGGAAAAAGTATATTTTACTACCTTTTAGTTTGCCAGTTTGACATTTTTAGTACTGTGGTTTAAAAAGGTTGTCACAGTTAGTTGTTGCGACTAGGGCTGAGCATTTGGCCCGAACCGGACCAAACCGGACTGGACCAGAAAAAACCGGAACCGGAAAGTTAAGAAATATGAGGACCGAACTGGACCGGAATAAACTACGGTTCGAAACTGGACCGGACCATTGTTTATTTTCCTCGTTTTTAAAACATGCGATGCATAACAAATCCTTCAAGTTCCAGCAAGGGAAATGGTCAACTGAACACGAAAAAACAAGAGATCCCATAAATGACCCCAAGAAATGAAAATAAACAAAACAATTAAATTAATCAATTGAAACCCAAATAGACATCGCCCAGTCAATTACCTGATCCCGGGGGCCAATCTCAACTGCCAATTCCAACCCCGACTCTAAAAGAACCATCGCAAACACGAAAAGACCAAACTGTATCTAATTAAAAATTGGGGCTGTTGCGTTTTAGTTTTTAGTTCAAGGGGAGGGAACTAACTCCCTTAACTGTTCGAACTTCGAAGAGGAAGCAAAAGTAAGCCAAAAACGAGAGGGTGTCAAGGCTGCAAAACAACATTATCAAGACAATACCAGGTGGCTTCGTTGGCAACGATAGAGAACCATAGCAATCCAAAAACGAAGAGGAAGCAAGCCAACGACTCGAAGGAACATGTGGTTTCGTGGGAGCGGGCGATGTCGGCGAAGCAGCGGGAACTAGGGATTTACTAATTAGGTTAGCTGTTTCCTTTTTTTTGAGCGAGAGGTTTCCCCAATTTTGATTTTGGGGAGAGAGTGTGGTACTGTGGCCGTGGACTAGGGATAAGGAAGGGTGCGTATTTTAGGTTTTAACCAAGGAAGGCAAAATTATGGTCCAGTCCGATCTTGAACGGTTTTTTGCAAAAAAAAACTGGACCAGACCGGAAACCGGAATTCTTTGTATTAGTAGAACCGGACTGGACCGTTTTTAAATTTGGTCCGGTCTGGTCCGGTTTTTTTGGTCCAGTTTGGTTCGGTTTGACAGTTTTCGGTTTGTTTGCTCAGCCCTAGTTGCGACCTTGTTCGACCAAAACAACCTCGTTTCATAATTATGTGGCACGCCAATTGGACAATTTTGTTAACCCGAGCAGAGTTATAGAAATTTATTAAACATCCTCAAATGATTTTATATTTTACAAAAGACCTCGCCCTTATCCCCGCTCTCTCCACCTCCTCCCCCTCTCTCTCCTCTCTCCATTTTAACATTTATTTTTTCTCATAAATTAATTAACATAAAACTAACACAGCAACCTTATTCGTCTTTTCAAGGAAAGAAAGCACTAAATTAATAACAATTAATGTGAATATTTTTGGCATCCCCAAATGGCAACCTCATTTCATCCTTAAAACCCACCAACACAAAACCCTTTATGTCCATTGGCCTCCCGGGAGTTCATAGGATGTTTCTAGGTCATCTCAATCATCTTGTTAAAGTTGTTCATCTTAATTCCGATCTCTTTGAGATGCTAGTCCATGGCCCACTCCAAGTCACTGAAATCTGCCATAGTTAGGTTGTTGAAGGTATTCCCCGCGATGCAATGAAACATCACCTATAAAAGTGACATACTCATAATTTTGCACGTGATGTTTCATTGCATCACGGGAATAGTTTCAAGAACATAAATATGATAGATTTTGCAAGTGATATTCATATTAATGATTTTTATTAGTCTGGTTCTTTTTTTCCTAAAAGAGATGAATAAGGTTGTTATGTTTCGTTTGTGTTAATTAATTTGAGTACTCTGGTTTTGCCTAAATTTGAAGAAAAGTCAAGTGTTAATCTAGAAAGGGGATGAGGGTAGGGGGGAGAGAGAGAGAGAGAAAGAGGAGGGCGGAGATAGAGGTAGAGGAGTAGGGATTTGTTTGAAAATTATAAAAGGTAAATTACTCTCAAGTCCATAGAGTTTGGTCATATCGCCTTTTGGGTCCCATAATTTGCAAAAATAATTTTTCTCTCCCGGTTGTTTGGTTTTATTAAACTCTCGCGTCCCAGTTGCCGCAATATTCTATTTTCTCCGGTGAACCCTCACTTGAAAAGATAAAAATGCCCCCTCCTACTAAAAAATCAAAAAATCACTCGTTCATTCTTCGTTCACCTTCTTCCTCCCACTTCATCTTCTTCCCCCCACTTTAAATCAAAACCATAAACCCAAATCCAAACTTTTTTTAGTGAGAATCAAAATCTATTTACATACAGAAACTTGAGCCTCGAAACCTCATCAAAATAATTGGATCCAGGAACTTGAGGATATAATTGAAACCTAGGAGCTTATAGGAAACAATCAAAACCCAAATACATCAAACAATCAGAGTTCAATGTTATGTAACCAAGCTGAATTCGTGACATTCAAATTCTCCTTAATGGCAAAACTAGGATTTTGAGTAGACAATCGAAACCCAAATACAATAACATGATTAAATGTAAATCCAATTGAAAAAATTGACAATTCAAATCACATGACAATCTCAAATCAAACAAAAATGAGAAAAGATGGGAATCGTGGAATTCGAATTTAACAAGGTCAGGTTCGGTCCACACCGCTCAATTCATAATGAGAATATTTCATTACTTTTTTTGGATTCACATGTTCCCGTAGTCTAATAACTCGGTGGGGATGAAGCCCATGGTTGAAGTGGGGGCCCACTAGGGACGGTTAAGTGGGGAGAATTTGAGCACCAAACCCTCCAAATACCCGTCGATCGTCCTTTCAACTTCTATCATGAGGTTATATATGTCAAAATTGCCAAACTACTAGGCATTAAAGTGAATTTTTCCTAAAGAAAATATGGAAAAAGTATACTTTACTACCTTTTAGTTTAGCAGTTTGACATTTTTAGTACTGTGGTTTAAAAGGGCTGTCACAATTAGTTGATGCGACCTTGTTCGACCAAAACAACCTCGTTTCATAATTATGTGGCACGCCAATTGGATAATTTTGTTTACCCGAGCAGAGTTATAGAAATTTGTTAAACATCCTCAAATGATTTTATATTTTACAAAAGACCTCGCCCTCATCCCCTCTCTCTCCACCTCCTCCCCCTCTCTCTCCTCTCTCCATTTTAACATTTATTTTTTCTCATAAATTAATTAACATAAAACTAAAACAACAACCTTATTCATCTTTTCAAGGAAAGAAAGCACCAAATTAATAACAATTAATATGAATATTTTTGGCATCCCCAAATGGCAACCTCATTTCATCCTTAAAACCCACCAACACAAAACCCTTTATGTCCATTGGCCTCCCGGGAGTTCATAGGATGTTTCTAGGTCATCTCAATCATCTTGTTAAAGTTGTTCATCTTAATTCCGATCTCTTTGAGATGCTAGTCCATGGCCCACTCCAAGTCACTGAAATCTGCCATAGTTAGGTTGTTGAAGGTATTCCCCGCGATGCAATGAAACATCACCTATAAAAGTGACATACTCATAATTTTGCACGTGATGTTTCATTGCATCACGGGAATAGTTTCAAGAACCTAAATATGATAGATTTTGCAAGTCATATTCATATTAATGATTTTTATTAGTCTGGTTCTTTTTTTCCATAAAGAGATGAATAAGGTTGTTGTGTTTCGTTTGTGTTAATTAATTTGAGTACTCTGGTTTTGCCTAAATTTGAAGAAAAGTCAAGTGTTAATCTAGAAAGAGGATGAGGGTAGGGGAGAGAGAGAGAGAGGAGGGTGGAGAGAGAGGTAGAGGAGTAGGGATTTGTTTGAAATTTATAAAAGATAAATTACTCTCAAGTCCATAGAGTTTGGTCATATTGCCTTTTGGGTCCCACAATTTGTAAAAATAATTTTTCTTTCCCGGTTGTTTGGTTTTATTATACTCTCGGGTCCCAGTTGCCGCAATATTCTATTATCCTGTGAACCCTCACTTGAAAAGATAAAAAAGCCCCCTCCTACTAAAAAATTAAAAAATCACTCGTTCATTCTTCGTTCACCTTCTTCCTCCCACTTCATCTTCTTCCCCCACTTTAAATCAAAACCCTAAACCCAAATCCAAACTTTTTTTAGTGAGAATCAAAATCTATTTACATACAGAAACTTGAGCCTCGAAACCCAATCGAAATAATTGGATCGAGGAACTTGAGGATACAATTGAAACCTAGGAGCTTAGAGGAAACAATCAAAACCCAAATACATCAAACAATTAGAGTTCAATGTTATGTAACCAAGCTGAATTCGTGACATTCAAATTCTCCTTAATGGCAAAACTAAGATTTGTAGTAGACAATCGAAACCCAAATACAATAACATGATTAAATGTAAATCCAATTGAAAAAATTGACAATTCAAACCACATGACAATCTTAAATCAAACAAAAATGAGAAAAGATGGGAATCGTGGAATTCGAATTTAACAAGGTCGGGTTCGGTCCACCCCGCTCAATTCATAATGAGAATATTTCATTACTTTTTTTGGATTCACATGTTCCCGTAGTCTAATAACTCGGTGGGGATGAAGCCCATGGTTGAAGTGGGGGCCCACTAGGGACGGGTCAGTGGGGAGGATTTGAGCACCCCCTCCAAATACCCGTCGATCGTCCCTTCAACTTCTATCATGAGGTTATATATGTCAAAATTGCCAAACTACTAGGCATTAAAGTGAATTTTTCCTAAAGAAAATATGGAAAAATTATACTTTACTACCTTTTAGTTTAGCAGTTTGACATTTTTAGTACTGTGGTTTAAAAGGGCTGTCACAGTTAGTTGATGCGACCTTGTTCGACCAAAACAACCTCGTTTCATAATTATGTGGCACGCCAATTGGATAATTTTGTTTACCCGAGCAGAGTTATAGAAATTTGTTAAACATCCTCAAATGATTTTATATTTTACAAAAGACCTCGCCCTCATCCCCTCTCTCTCCACCTCCTCCCCCTCTCTCTCCTCTCTCCATTTTAACATTTATTTTTTCTCATAAATTAATTAACATAAAACTAAAACAACAACCTTATTCATCTTTTCAAGGAAAGAAAGCACCAAATTAATAACAATTAATGTGAATATTTTGGCATCCCCAAATGGCAACCTTATTTCATCCTTAAAACCCACCAACACAAAACCCTTTATGTCCATTGGCCTACCGGGAGTTCATAGGATGTTTCTAGGTCATCTCAATCATCTTGTTAAAGTTGTTCATCTTAATTCCGATCTCTTTGAGATGCTAGTCCATGGCCCACTCCAAGTCACTGAAATCTGCCATAGTTAGGTTGTTGAAGGTATTCCCCGCGATGCAATGAAACATCACCTATAAAAGTGACATACTCATAATTTTGCACGTGATGTTTCATTGCATCACGGGAATAGTTTCAACAACCTAAATATGATAGATTTTGCAAGTCATATTCATATTAATGATTTTTATTAGTCTGGTTCTTTTTTTCCTAAAAGAGATGAATAAGGTTGTTGTGTTTCGTTTGTGTTAATTAATTTGAGTACTCTGGTTTTGCCTAAATTTGAAGAAAAGTCAAGTGTTAATCTAAAAAGGGGATGAGGGTAGGGGACAGAGAGAGAGAGAGAGGAGGGCGGAGAGAGAGGTAGAGGAGTAGGGATTTGTTTGAAAATTATAATAGATAAATTACTCTCAAGTCCATAGAGTTTAGTCATATCGCCTTTTGGGTCCCACAATTTGTAAAAATAATTTTTCTCTCCCGGTTGTTTGGTTTTATTATACTCTCGGGTCCTAGTTGCCGCAATATTCTATTTTCTCCTGTGAACCCTCACTTGAAAAGAAAAAAATGCCCCCTCCTACTAAAAAATCAAAAAATCACTCGTTCATTCTTCGTTCACCTTCTTCCTTCCACTTCATCTTCTTCCCCCCACTTTAAATCAAAACCCTAAACCCAAATCCAAAATTTTTTTAGTGAGAATCAAAATCTATTTACATACAGAAACTTGAGCCTCAAAACCCAATCGAAATAAATGGATCGAGGAACTTGAGGATACAATTGAAACCTAGGAGCTTAGAGGAAACAATCAAAACCCAAATACATCAAACAATCAGAGTTCAATGTTATGTAACCAAGCTGAATTCGTGACATTCAAATTCTCCTTAATGGCAAAACTAGGATTTGGAGTAGACAATCGAAACCCAAATACAATAACATGATTAAATGTAAATCCAATTGAAAAAATTGACAATTCAAACCACATGACAATCTCAAATCAAACAAAAATGAGAAAAGATGGGAATCGTGGAATTCGAATTTAACAAGGTCGGGTTTGGTCCACCCCGCTCAATTCATAATGAGAATATTTCATTACTTTTTTGGATTCACATGTTCCCGTAGTCTAATAACTCGGTGGGGATGAAGCCCATGGTTGAAGTGGGGGCCCACTAGGGACGGGTCAGTGGGGAGGATTTGAGCACCAAACCCTCCAAATACCCGTCGATCGTCCCTTCAACTTCTATCATGAGGTTATATATGTCAAAATTGCCAAACTACTAGGCATTAAAGTGAATTTTTCCTAAAGAAAATATGGAAAAATTATACTTTACTACCTTTTAGTTTAGCAGTTTGACATTTTTAGTACTGTGGTTTAAAAGGGCTGTCACAGTTAGTTGATGCGACCTTGTTCGACCAAAACAACCTCGTTTCATAATTATGTGGCACGCCAATTGGATAATTTTGTTTACCCGAGCAGAGTTATAGAAATTTGTTAAACATCCTCAAATGATTTTATATTTTACAAAAGACCTCGCCCTCATCCCCTCTCTCTCCACCTCCTCCCCCTCTCTCTCCTCTCTCCATTTTAACATTTATTTTTTCTCATAAATTAATTAACATAAAACTAAAACAACAACCTTATTCATCTTTTCAAGGAAAGAAAGCACCAAATTAATAACAATTAATGTGAATATTTTGGCATCCCCAAATGGCAACCTTATTTCATCCTTAAAACCCACCAACACAAAACCCTTTATGTCCATTGGCCTACCGGGAGTTCATAGGATGTTTCTAGGTCATCTCAATCATCTTGTTAAAGTTGTTCATCTTAATTCCGATCTCTTTGAGATGCTAGTCCATGGCCCACTCCAAGTCACTGAAATCTGCCATAGTTAGGTTGTTGAAGGTATTCCCCGCGATGCAATGAAACATCACCTATAAAAGTGACATACTCATAATTTTGCACGTGATGTTTCATTGCATCACGGGAATAGTTTCAACAACCTAAATATGATAGATTTTGCAAGTCATATTCATATTAATGATTTTTATTAGTCTGGTTCTTTTTTTCCTAAAAGAGATGAATAAGGTTGTTGTGTTTCGTTTGTGTTAATTAATTTGAGTACTCTGGTTTTGCCTAAATTTGAAGAAAAGTCAAGTGTTAATCTAAAAAGGGGATGAGGGTAGGGGACAGAGAGAGAGAGAGAGGAGGGCGGAGAGAGAGGTAGAGGAGTAGGGATTTGTTTGAAAATTATAATAGATAAATTACTCTCAAGTCCATAGAGTTTAGTCATATCGCCTTTTGGGTCCCACAATTTGTAAAAATAATTTTTCTCTCCCGGTTGTTTGGTTTTATTATACTCTCGGGTCCTAGTTGCCGCAATATTCTATTTTCTCCTGTGAACCCTCACTTGAAAAGAAAAAAATGCCCCCTCCTACTAAAAAATCAAAAAATCACTCGTTCATTCTTCGTTCACCTTCTTCCTTCCACTTCATCTTCTTCCCCCCACTTTAAATCAAAACCCTAAACCCAAATCCAAAATTTTTTTAGTGAGAATCAAAATCTATTTACATACAGAAACTTGAGCCTCAAAACCCAATCGAAATAAATGGATCGAGGAACTTGAGGATACAATTGAAACCTAGGAGCTTAGAGGAAACAATCAAAACCCAAATACATCAAACAATCAGAGTTCAATGTTATGTAACCAAGCTGAATTCGTGACATTCAAATTCTCCTTAATGGCAAAACTAGGATTTGGAGTAGACAATCGAAACCCAAATACAATAACATGATTAAATGTAAATCCAATTGAAAAAATTGACAATTCAAACCATATGACAATCTCAAATCAAACAAAAATGAGAAAAGATGGGAATAGTGGAATTCGAATTTAACAAGGTCGGGTTTGGTCCACCCCGCTCAATTCATAATGAGAATATTTCATTACTTTTTTGGATTCACATGTTCCCGTAGTCTAATAACTCGGTGGGGATGAAGCCCATGGTTGAAGTGGGGGCCCACTAGGGACGGGTCAGTGCGGAGGATTTGAGCACCAAACCCTCCAAATACCCATCGATCGTCCCTTCAACTTCTATCATGAGGTTATATATGTCAAAATTGCCAAACTACTAGGAATTAAAGTGAATTTTTCCTAAAGAAAATATGGAAAAAGTATACTTTACTACCTTTTAGTTTAGCAGTTTGACATTTTTAGTACTGTGGTTTAAAAGGGCTGTCACAGTTAGTTGATGCGACCTTGTTCGACCAAAACAACCTCGTTTCATAATTACGTGGCACGCCAATTGGATAATTTTGTTTACCCGAGCAGAGTTCTAGAAATTTGTTAAACATCCTCAAGTGATTTTATATTTTACAAAAGACCTCGCCCTCATCCCCTCTCTCTCCACCTCCTCCCCCTCTCTCTTCTCTCTCCATTTTAACATTTATTTTTTCTGATAAATTAATTAACATAAAACTAACACAACAACCTTATTCATCTTTTCAAGGAAAGAAAGCACCAAATTAATAACAATTTATGTGAATATTTTTGGCATCCCCAAATGGCAACCTCATTTCATCCTTAAAACCCACTAACACAAAACCCATTATGTCCATTGGCCTCCCGGGAGTTCATAGGATGTTTCTAGGTCATCTCAATCATCTTGTTAAAGTTGTTCATCTTAATTCCGATCTCTTTGAGATGCTAGTCCATGGCCCACTCCAAGTCACTGAAATCCGCCATAGTTAGGTTGTTGAAGGTATTCCCCGCGATGCAATGAAACATCACCTATAAAAGTGACATACTCATAATTTTGTAGGTGATGTTTCAATGCATCGCTGGAATAGTTTCAATAACCTAAGTATGATAGATTTTGCAGATGATATTCATATTAATGATTTTTATTGGTATATTACTTTTTTTTTCTTAAAGAGATGAATAAGGTTGTTGTGTTTCGTCTGTGTTAGTTAATTTGAGCATTCTAGTTTTGCCTAAATTTTTAGAAAAGTCAATGTTAATCTAGAGGGGGGATGCGGGTGGAGAGAGGAGGAGGAGGGCGGAGAGAGAGAGAGAGAGTGGGTAGGAGGAGAACATAAAAAGAGGGCAAGAAGTAGGGTTTGTTTAAAAATTATAAATTAATATAGGATTGTTGTGAATATTTTTCACTTGTACAACTCAACAACTCTTGGGTAACAAAATTGTCCCATTGGCGTGCCACATAATTATTAAATGAGGTTGTTTTGGTCTCACAAGGTCAGGAAAAGTCGAGAAACTGCCCGCGACTACCCTTTCAAACCACATTGACCATTTTGATGAGTTTTAATCCACAGTATTAAAAGTGTTCAACTATCAACCCACATGGCAGTAAAATTTACTTTTCTCAAAATAATATTAGACATTTGCTTCCTATTTTATGCATAAATTACTAAAATGGTTCCTCCTCTTTCAAACATTATTTTGTCTTCCTCGATCACTTTTCTCAGTGGACTACAACTTGAAAAGACCCAATAGCCAAAATTGGTCATTATTAAATTACATAAATTTTGACAATCAAGTTTGACAATCAAGTTTCTTTTGATACTATTTCCACTCGTAAGTTCTAAATCAATAAAACTCTTAAGAGTTTGTGAATTAAGGCAACAACAAAATATTTGAGTGACCATTATTAGAGAGGTTAGATTGGGTGCGATGACTTATCCCATCAACCATGTTCCATAACATGGCCCTGATGCGGCAGATGGATATTGTCGCCGACTACCTCAAGAAGGCAAATCACATCCGATACTTTCTACCATCTGTACGAGGGCTAAGAGGCTGTCACGGTCGACTCCCTCTACAAGGCCAAGCTCATCCTCAGTCGAGGCAAAACCACCTCTAGATATTCTTCAAGCTCATTGGCGTCATGACAAGTGCTCTTGGGAGAAGGGCAGGTTCATGCACTTCGCCTTCTTGGGAATGGTGGCTACTCACTGGCAGCTGGCTTGTCGACAAAGGAGATCTTTAACATGCTGGGAAACTGACAGCTCAGAACGGGGCGGTGATGATCGCTGATGCAATTCTTTAACTTTTTCTTTGAGAAGAGGTGTATCTCCATCTCCACACATTTCAACTCTTCAATGGAGGCCGAGTCGAGATCAGCGACGATCTGCCAGATCAGGTCGTCAGAGTTATCCGCTCTTTATGATGGAGGCTGAGTCAAATGTCTAGGTGTTTGAAGAAGCCTACTTCCTTTGATGATGCCTACTTGCTTCACTTTGGTGCTATTTATGTTTCAGGTTTGCTTGTGTTCTACTACTTCAGGTTAAAGTTATGAAATTTTAAATGGATTGTTTAAGTTAGTCAGTCTTTAAGTTGGTTTGTGGTGTTTGGGGGGTGGGTTTCTTATGAATAATTGTATGGTTTCAAATCCATGTAGTGATAATTGAGGACGTATTTTGCATTTCATGAAAAAGGAAATTGCACTCCAGGTGTTCGACCAAATGCTTGTGATGAAAAAATGCTGAAGTTGAAGAAATTTTTGATGGCATTACAAGATGGAAAAGGAGGTTCGGTGGAGGAGAAGGAGGGTCGGTAGAGATAGAGGAAAAGGAGGAGAGAGGTCTTGTGAATAATTGTATGGTTTCAAATCCATGTAGTGGTAATTGAGGAAGTAGGTTGCATTTCATGAAGAAGGAAATTGCACTCTAGGTCTTTGACCAAATGTTAGTGAAGACAAAATGCTGAAGTTGAAGAAATTTTTTATGGCATTACAAGATGGAAAAGGAGGTTGGGTGAAGGAGAAGGAGGGTCGGGTAGAGATAAAGGAAAGGGAGGGTAGAGGGGAAGGAGGGAGAAAGGGGCATTTTGAAAAAATATAAATAAACTTGGTGTTGTTTTAAAAATTGCCTTCGCAACAACTCATCAACACCTCCTTATAAGTTTTGCTAAGTTATCATGTCACGTGGGCACAAAACGACCGCATTTTGGTTTTGCACAGTCGGGAAGCTGCCCTCAAATTCCCATTGAAAGCACATGGATCATTTTGATGTGTTTTAACCCGTAAGATTATATATGTCAAACTGTCGAACTACAAAGTTCTAAAGTAAATTTTACCTTACAAATATGGAAAAGTATACTTTAGTACCTTTTATTTAGCAGTTTGACATTTTTAGTAATGTGCTTTGAAAGGGCTGTCATGGTTAGCTGGACGACCTTATTCGACCAAAATGACCTCGTTCTATGATTACGTGACATGTCAATTAGGCAATTTTGTTAACCCGGTGTTGCCGAGTTGTACAATTTTGTTAAACAGCCCCAAATAAATTTATATTTTTCAAAAAACCTCGCCCTCCTTCCCTTTCTCTCCACCTCCTTCCCCTCTCTATCCTCTCTCTTACCCTCTCTCCATATTAACATGGATTTTTCTCCAAATTTAGGTTAAATCAGAACATAAATTAATTAACATAAAACAAACACAACAACCTTATTCATCTATTGAAGGAAAGAACACACTAAATTAATTAATGTGAATATCGTTGGTATCCCCAAATGGCAACCTCATTGCACCCCTTAAAACCCCAGCAACACCAAGCCCTTTATGTCCATTGGCCTCCCACGAGTTTATAAGATGTTTCTAGGTCATCCCGAACATCCTTTTAAAGTTGTCCATCCTGTTTCTGATCTCTTTGAGATGCTAGTCCATGACCCACTTCAAATCACTGAAATTCACCATAGTTAGGTTGTTAAAGTTATTCCTCGTGATGCACCGAAACATCACCTGCAAAAGTGACATACTTATAATTTTATAGGTGATGTTTTATTGCATCACAGAAATATTTTCAACAACCTAAGTATGATAGATTTTGCAGGTGATATTCACATTAATTATTTTCATTGGTTTAGTGCTTTCTTTCCTTAAAGAGATGAATAAGGTTGTTGTGTTTCAGTGTTAATCAATTTGAGTGTTCTGATTTTGCCTAAATTTGAAGAAAAGTCTATGTTAATCTAGAGTTAGGGGGATGATGGTGGAGAGAGGAGAGGAGGGTGGAGTAGTAGGGGTTTATTTGAAAATTATAAAGGATAAATTACTCTCGGTTCCATAATGGGACGGGCTGGTAGGGTGGATTTGAGCACTGAACCCCCAAGTCCCCGGCGATCGTCCCTTCAACTTCTATCTGATGGGGAAGCAAAAGCAACAAACAATTCTCGTTTCTTCGCCCCTAAACCTACCATCGCCGCCGGAGACCCTCAACCGTCGGATACGTCAACCTCCACCCCTCCTCCGGCGAGCAAAATCTCTGCCACTGCCTCCTTGGCCCCTTCCA
Organism: Hypericum androsaemum; assembly: GCA_963995505.1. Classification (NCBI taxonomy): domain Eukaryota; kingdom Viridiplantae; phylum Streptophyta; class Magnoliopsida; order Malpighiales; family Hypericaceae; genus Hypericum; species Hypericum androsaemum. The sequence continues at coordinate 11,982,899 of OZ023190.1, forward strand.
AATGCAAGCTCCTCTCTCAACCCCTAATCCCTAACAAAAGCCCCAAATTTTCTCCTTGTTCCCAAACCCTAATTACCTCATAGGGATTTGTTTGATTGAGTTGTGCACCAATTTGGAGGGAACCCAGTTTGTGGAAGATCTAATTCTTGGATACAAAGTTAAGAGGTTTGATTGTTATGGCTTGTTGGGAATGTACAAAGTTGAGAGGTTTGAATGTACAAGAGCATTTTTATGAATAACATTAGCTCAAGAAGTGAACCCAATTTGTCTTTTGATTGTTGTTTCAGAGGTAGTCTTTTGTACATGTTGGAGCTCACGGAGTGCTCCTTGTAGATTTGTTAGTAATTAAAGATTGCAATTGACTTGGTTGAAGTTTTTATTTCTAATTAATTCTGATTCTCAATAAGAATATTTGGATTTATGGTTTGGATTTTGGTTGAAAGTGGGAGAAAGAAGATGGAGCGAGAGGAAGAAGAATTTTTTATTTTTTAAGTAGGAGGGATATTTGTTCTTTTCAAATGGGGGTTCGCCGGAGAAAATGGCATATTCCGGCAACCGAGGCCCGAGAGTATAATGAAATCAAACACGGGGAACTGAAAAATTATTTTCGAAAATTGAAGGACCTGAAAGGTGATATGACCAAATCCTAGGACCTAAGAGTAATTTTTCCTTCTAATTTTGTTGTTTTTATTTACTTGGACTACCAATCATTTGTGTATTCGGACAAAGCTCACTTTGTTCCGACTTTTTTTTTCACTTTGCGAACATTATTAGAATAATTAATTCAAATTTGAGAGATAGAAAAATTTATTATAACAAATATTTAATATTTTTTGTTTTCTGATGTCATAAAATCTAAACCAAAGCTTAATGACTTTGGTCCAACCGAATTTTAATTAAAATTAAAAAAACTCAGAAACAATAGATTGCATTAATTGATATGATTCATTGGAAAATAAAGGAGATGATGTCCTTTTGGAAATTACCAACTTATTGCTCCCAAAATTTCAATTAATGTATCTAGTAATTAGTATTAACACTCAGTTACGTTGTATTGTTTTTTTAATCACGCAAAGTTACATATAATAAGATGAATCAATATTTTTTGGGCAAATTGCTCTCAGTTCTCTCTTGTTTGCTTAATCACTATTTTAGTCCCTGGTGTTCAAAATCAAAATTTGATCCCCTAGTTTGCTTAAATGTCACCCTCGGATCCCTCGCTGACGTCATTATATTTTTTAGTCATAAAAATAACTATTATGCCATTATATTTAAATAAAAAGAGGTCCGGCAAGAGAGATGTTCGCCATTCATCTTCTCCGGCAAGATTAACACTGGACCAACTCAAACACTCAAATCACACCGTTCAAATCTTAAAATTTAATTCAAAAATGAGATGAACCCTAACTCAGAGGTCTCCATCAGGCGGGGACGGCCACGGAACAAATGGGATGAGAGGTTTCTCCAACCTCTCGATCAAGCGGGGATGGCCACGAGACAAACGGGAAGAGAGGTTTCCCCATCCTAATTTCCAATTCGCTTCACGGGGCAAACATGATGAATCCTAAAACCCAATTCTTGCTATTTTTGGGGATGACTGCCAGAGGCGATGAATGCCGGAAGTCGATAAATCCGTTCAAGTTTATCAATGCTGAAAATCGTCTTCCTAGGGTTCTCAAGTTGCTCCCCGTCGCCGTGGCCCCCTGCTACTCGTCCTCGTGGTCGTCCCTGCTCCCCGTTGCTGTTGAACCTTATCTTGATATCGACATTTTTTGTATCTGTCAAACCCTTTTTATTGGCCACTGGACTATTCTTGATTTTGATTTCTAATTGATTTTGTTTCCCATGGATGCGCAGGAAATAAGAAGCTTGGGGAAGAAGAAGGTTTTTTTTTCTTTTTTAATTTTTTAAAATGATAAAAATGCCATTTAAAAAATAAGTTGACTGATGACGTCTGCGTGGGACCTGAGGGTTCAATTAAAGCAAACTAAGGAGATCGAAGTTTTAATTTTGAAATAGCAGGGACTAAAATAGTAATTTAAGTAAACTCCAGAAATTTGAGAATAATTTACCCTGCTTTTTTATGTTCAGATAGTAGATAAATTACTCAACATTAATTTATTTAAAGAAAGTTTACTTTACTTCTTAAGTTAGTGTAAGTCACTCTTTGGCATGTAGGCATGGATGGCAATGGACAGGATCCTGATAGGATCTATAGAACCCAGATCCTTACATTCTTTTTAAATTATCGATCCAGATCTTTACCTTTATCCTCTTGAAAAATAAGGATTCGGGCAGGATCTGGGTCCTAAAAAACTGGGCAGGATAAGGGTGACCCGCGGGTCTGTATTTTTTATAAATTATTTAATTTAAAAAAATTAAATTATCTTTTGATAGTTTTCAAATAGCATTGAGACATTTTCATTCATTAAACAAATCAATACAAAGAAATCAAACAAGCAAATTAAAAAAGTTGAAGTTGAGTAAGTTAAAATTGAGAATTTGATTTGTGATTTTCACTGCTATTACTTGGGGCCTGTGGTTGCTTCGTAATGGTATTATCTTCAATGAGACGATGTGCAATAATGAGCTTCTCCTGAACTCTGTGCTTTTTCATGCCCAAGAGTGGATCTTTTGGACCGATGTCTCGATCATTCACAATCAATCGCTGCTCACTTTCTTGATTGCCTACAAGGATTTATAGGTCTCTCTTCTTCACCTCTTGAGATTGAGGGAACGTTTTGGTCGGGGTGGGGTTGTAACCGATGTAAATATCGGGCCCTTGTATCTTATCTTTCTTTTTTTGCTTGCTCTGTTTTGAATTTTTATTTTAATAAAGAATATTTACCTACCAAAAAAATTGAGAATTTGGTATTATGTCTAATAATTAATATATTATTTTAATATTAATTTAAAAAATTCGAGTAGGATCAGGGCAGGATCCTATAGATCCATATTCATGCCCTTATTCTTTTAAAATATCAGAATTCGGGTCTGGATCAGGATAGACCCTCAGGGTAAGGATCTAATTGACTACATGTAAGGAGAGCTAACTCGCTCAAACTGGTTATCTAATATTTGTAAAATATTTAATTTGATCCCAAACAAAGCTTAATTTCTACTCACTGATTTTTTTTTTAACTTGTACAAATAGATTATTTGCAATACAAAACATATTTATAAAAAAAACATAAAATTTGCGCGTTTCTAAAATTCAACGCAGCTCCAACATATACGGAGCAATCGAGCCTGACCCGACCCGAACCACCCACCAATTGGATCCACCAGATCTCCCTTCCCCTCCCCGTACTTTTTCCCGGTTAGGTGTATAGAAAGAGAAGAAAAACGCGAATTATAATTTTTTTATTATTATTAGCGAGTATCATCAGTACAGTAGGGAGGGGGGAAAAATGGCGACGAGGAACAGGACGTTGGTGTACAAGCGGTACAGGGACGCACTGAAGAGCGTTAGGGTTCCGGCGTCGGTGTCGTCGCCGTCGACCAGCGGAGGCGGAGGTCCGGTCATCGAGATGGTCAGCTCTTCCCTCCTCAACAACCGCTCTTCTTACGCCCCTCTTAGTACGCACGATCCCTCTTCTTCGAGGTACTCTTCCCTCCTTTTCTCTCTCTTATTTCCGATTTCAATAAAATTACCCGAAATTAGGCTTTTTCCATGGCGATCCGGTTCTTGTACTAGGAATCTTCTAGTGTGAGTGAGCTCCTACGTAGGTGGGAATTGTGATGTTTGATCGGTGCAGTTGAGTTTGGGATGCGAAATTTTCGCACTTCGATGCTATTGGTTTAGACTGTAATTTGGCTCGATGCAATGTCGGGAGCTGATCGCTAGCGGCTGACTTCGTGTGGGAGTGGTTGATCCGGTCCTAGAAGGACGAGATGTGAGATTGAGGTTTCTGTTTTGTGGAATTCGAGTTTGGTATCTTAGTAGGTTATGGAAACCTCCGAATTACTAAATAGTTGCACACATCTAGCAATTGCGCAAGGGCAATGGTGTTGAGCTGTTCGTTGTTTTGATACTCGTGTTGTTTTTTTGGGAATGTTTATTCTTGTTCTGTTGTGTTTGCTTTGCCACGATGGTCAAACTTTCTTTTCTTGCTTCAGTAATGGTGTAATTACAATTGGTCTACCACCAGCTTGGGTTGATGTATCCGAAGAAATAGCAGCAAATGTACAGCGCGCGAGAACTAAGATGGCTGAATTGTCCAAGGCTCACTCCAAAGCTTTGATGCCTTCGTTTGGAGATGGGAAAGAGGATCAACGCATTATTGAGGGACTAACACACGAGATAACCAATCTGATAAGGAAATCTGAGAAGCAGCTACAAAGACTTGCTTCAGCTGGACCTTCTGAGGATTCTAATGTTAGGAAAAATGTGCAGGTATGGATTTTAGGCTAAGCCATTCTTCTGCTGGTGAATATACTTGGACTTTTCCTGATGTTTATTGGATGTGAGTCGTGGTGCATGTTTCTTGAAGTCCAATCTCTCTATTGAATGATTAACTGGGTTACTGGTAAACCTCTTGCCTCATGGTCGACGCTAAAAACATCTTTCTTTGTTTATCACCCACATTGTCGACACTCCCTGACCAATCTATCTATGTGCTTTGTCTATAGACAAAGAATAAAAAATAGACACCTACTTGACTTGGATTAACGTTCTATACATCTGAGAATTATGTCTTTGTTGTTTGAGCAATTATGTCAAGTATCTTTTCTTTGTAAGAATCATGTGTAAAACTCGTATATATCTATACCATGCTGCATTCTGAACAGTATCAATTTTCTTTTGTCTATGTTGCAGCGGTCCCTTGCCACCGATCTTCAGAACCTCTCAATGGAGCTTCGCAAGAAACAGTCAACTTACTTGAAGCGTCTCAGACAACAAATAGAGGTTTGCAAATAATTTGTCTGCGAAGCTGATGGATCACTCGGCTTTGGATTTTAGACCTCCTTTGATTCTCGTCTGAGGCTGAAATATTGACATTTTCTTAGTGTTCTGGCAGAATAACTACCCTTTTGTGCCCAAGGAAAATTTGTCCAAAAAGTGCCATATCTGATTATCTTCAGGAAATAATGATAGTAGCTGCTTTTAAAGACAGGCAAATTTGTTATAAATTCAATTTTGTTTTCTGAATGCAGGGCCAAGGTGGGGATCTAGAGATGAATTTAAATGGAAGCAAATCTAAATTTGATGAGGACAGTTTGGATAACATGGTAAGTCGCTTATCCAGCATATCCAGAGTTTATACTCCTTTTCGTCACTTTTCATATGTTTAAAGTTATCGGTTTCCTCTTTTTAACTCATCCCTGAAAATGAACAATCTGTTTGATAAATATCAACTTAGGTGTTTACTGACCATCAAATGGCCAAACTAGAGAAAAGCGAGGCTTTCACTCAAGAAAGGGAAAGGGAGATCCAACAGGCAAGCAAATGGCTATATGCTTTTGACTCGTGAACAATAGCAATTCCTGCAGTGCATTACAAGGTTATGGGTTCCTTGACTTTGTGCTTCTGTGTAGGTAGTGGAGTCAGTGAATGAGCTTGCTCAGATTATGAAGGACTTGTCAGTACTTGTAATAGACCAGGTTTCTAGCTGCCCTTTGCCACTCTGTTTACATTCTTTTCACCCCACAAATCTTTTTTTTTGTGTGTGTGTGGGGAACAGCCTTCAAGTCTTCAAGCAATAACTATTAATATCTTCTTGGAACAGGGTACAATTGTCGATAGAATAGATTACAACATTCAAAATGTTGCGACTACAGTTGAAGAGGGGCTTAAACAGCTACAGAAGGTTCTGATTTTCATCAGCATTTACATCTAAGCTGTCGCTTCCCGCTAAATATTGCTTATATGATATTTCTTTTTGTGGCCTGTTCTGGGCACCGCAGGCTGAGAAAAAGCAAAAAAAAGGCGGAATGGTGATGTGTGCCACTGTCCTCGTTATAATGTGCTTTGTAATGTTGGTCCTCCTGATCCTCAAGGAGATACTCTTTTGATTCAAGAGCATCAACTCATGAGTATTAAAAGGTTGACATCCCACAACGTTTGCTCGACAATCATATACAGAACATATGTTGCTGGCAGAAGATCACAAGAGCTTTTCATCAGTCGGACAGCAATAACGTATACCAGTTACATATCATCCTTTAGTGTAACCTTCGGTGATCAAGTTTGTGGGGAGCAGGAGAGGAATTCCTTTTGCTGGCAAAACAAGTCCCCGGAGAATGTAAAGTGCCGATAGTCGATTTGTTCATTGGTCATGAACACGATATCAGTTTTTGTGATCTGTAATCTCACGGGCTCGCACATACGGGTCATTGGCAATCCTTTTTCAAGAGGAGACCAGGCCTTACTTTGGTTTTATTATGTATCAATTCTTTCGGTGTCAAAGTGAAAGCAGTAGTCAACTCTCTCTCTCTCTCTCTTAGTAGTAGTTAACCCTTATACAATGCGTGTGTTTGGTCCCTTTTTCCCCCACTATAGATGAACACTTCTACTTGGGCCAACAGATCAATGGTTGGCCTATGTGACAAATAATGAAGTGTTTTTGGCTATTGAGCTTGTAGTTCCTTCTGCTTCGTATCTCGTGATGAAGTACTCAACGCATCTTTATTTCTTAGATCGTTGCAGATTCCTCCCTTTCACGAACGACGAACGAAGCCTGTTATCTTCTTCTTCCCTTGCGTCTTAAGTTGAAACGCTATAAAAATTGGAACAGTTGCTTTCGTAGCTCAGTTGGTTAGAGCACCCGTTTAGTAAGCGGGAGTTCTTGAGTTTGACTCTCAACGAAAGCATAAAAAATTACTTCAATTTTTTGGAACCCGCAGCAATCTTGTCTGGAACTTTTTATCCCTCAAAATTGTTTCCAAGAAGGATCTCAAAGCAGTGATCAAATAAATAGTGCATCAGTTGGAAGATGAAAATGAATCGAATTCTAGCAGAAGCTAGAATAATGTTATCATGAATCCTTCTTCTTTACCACTGCCAAATCCGAGGCTGTAAAAGATGCCCGAACTAGGCTCGACATCGATAGTTTCATATGCTCCGTCAGCTTCTGGAAGACCATAGACAACGATCTCACGTCCGACATGGCTCTGTGGGCAGTTCCGCACGACGGGATGTTGAACATCTCAACTAGTGCTGATAATGATGCTTTAGAATTGAGCTTCGATCCTCCTGGCAAAAGTATGCTAAACAGTTTCAGTATCTGCGGCAGGTGGATGCATGTACCAAGAACCAGAAACAAAAGAGTAAACATGTACCTTCGGTTTTCAGCAACTGGCGTGCAAGAGGAAGCGTGTCCAGAAACATCCAGTTTGAAGGAATGTTCACCGAGCAGCGGCTTAGTTCCTTAACCAAGAAACGAGCATCGAAAGTGCGAGCATTGTGCGCCACCAACATCACATAGCCACCGGGTCTATGACGGCTTGTTATATACTGGATCAATATAGGAGCCAGCTCTTTCATCCTAGCAACTCCAAAGAAACCAGTCACCATTGAGCCAGCAGGAAAATACCAACATTCTAGTATGGCAGCTAATAGCAGGCTCAGTATGAATGCATCACAAAGGAAATTATTTTGTTCCTAGAATAAATAACATGAATTTTATACATCAATCAAGCTCAAGTACCTCGGTACACTAGGTCTCCGGACCATGTTGGTTGTGATTTTATGAACATGAGCATTGAGGACATAGCATTCGGGGTTTACTAGCGTCTGGAAAGTGCTGTTTTCACCTCCCCGGATATCCTGTAGGGCAATCTCAATGATTCTGTCATTCTCACTGCTGAACCCTGTGGTCTCGAGGTCAAATGTGATCACTGTTACCAGATTGGACAAGTCCTCATTCTCGGCGATTCTCTGATGAATATCCGAGCAGTGAATTTTTTGCACTTCACCAACTCCCGTGTTGCTTGAATTAGATATAGCAGCAGATGAAACCGCTCCATCCAGAATCTCATGCTGGATAGCAGCGGATTTACTTTTGCGGGTACTTCTGTCTCCTCCATCTGCTTTTGTACTTGCAGTTCTTCTTATGCGTCTTTTACCATATGCTTCTTCGAGACCATTGGCTTGTGAACAAAGGACCCTCAAACAAGAACTGCTTGAAGATGTCTTACTTGAACTTCTTAGACTCTGTCCCCCCGAGAGGCATGTGAAGTTGAAGATTCCGCATCTCGGAACTTGAAACATTGAGAAGCACATTGAAGCCGCCCTCATCAAAACTCAACTACGACTGCAGAAATGGTCCAGACACGTACTCTTCCACTTCACCCTGGATGCACTTTGACCTGTGAACTGAAGACAATTGAATCCTAAACTAATCCTTCCAACCATGACATACAAAACACAAAGAACCCATTTTTACACCTCGAGTTCTACATAGGCAGAGCATAAACTGGATTTTATCTCAGCCAAGAACCAATACGCTTCAAATCGTAAACATTTTTCAAACCCAAATCACGGAACTCAGCTAACTTGGGTTCTATAAATGCATATAAGAACCACCAAGACACAATAAGCAAATCGCTCTCGAACCCAATTGCCACTAGCCTATAGCCTATTAGCTAAGTTGCAAAAAGGAAACCAAGCTCAGAGCAACAAGGTAGCTCCAGAAACATCCATCCAACAACCAGTTTTTTTTTTATAATTAAAAAAAAAGACAACAACTTTGCGAGAATTAAAGCCCACTTCCTTCTTCAAGATTCAAACTTTAACGGCATTAGACACCGGTAGAGCTAAAAGACACACTACGAGCACAGACTGAATCCATTTGAGCTCCGAGGGCAACCAAACAAAAGCAAAGCAAGCTCTAAAATAAAAGATACCCAACACACACACTCAGGCATCATACCTTTCAAAAGGGAAACCTTTCTTTCTTCCTGGAGAGAGAGAGAGAGAGAGAGAGAGAGGGGGATGGTATACTATGTCGTGCAACTAGCGAGAATTCGGTCACGGAAGCCTATAAGGTGAAATGGGGTTGCAATCACCATTCTCTCTAAAAGTATAAGATGCTTGAGTTTGATTTCTGAATATTTACCTTTAAAAATTAATCATTTATTAATTAAAAGAAATATTTTATATTCAGCTAGCTTAAATTTATTTACATAGATAAATGTATAAATATAAAATATAAAATATTAGAAACTTAAAGCTATTTCAATGTACTAAAATTAAATGTATTCTCAGATATACTAAAATATTAGGAACTTGAATCTAGATTGAATAACTACATTCAAGTTCCTAGTATTTCATTCACAAGAACACTATATAAACAAAATGAAATAGGTTTCATAAATTATACCCAACAATACAATGACGGAAAATAACCACGACAGACCAAATACGTAAGGCCTTATGTGGGTACAAAAGAGATCACCCAAAAAGATTTGCAACAATGGCTTGATGAGAATTTTTATTTGAAAATTAGTCAAGGTACAATATCAAACACACTCAAGAGGTCATTTCACTATCTTTCGACTAATTTATCCTAGCTATCTTTGTAATTTTAGGAAAATATTAATTTATAATGTTGATAGGACCAATAGACTTATATAAGGGTGTTCAGAAAAAAATATTATTTGATCGAAATTATTAATTTACATAAAAAGTCCAACTTGGGACGTGAGAAAGATATTATCTTAGAGAGATCATTTAAGGAGGTTCTACTATAGTTAAAATTTTACAACTTTTTAATCTATGATAAATTTTGCATAATTTTTTTACTTTCTAAATTTTATTAAATAATTAGTGGTATAAATATTACAATTTTTTTAAAAGATACATTTTTTATACCATGACAAATGATAGGGTTTGATCTGATCTCATAGATATTTACAATTTTTTGTGTCGTTCAGCCACAATCTCTTTGGTACAAATATTACAAGTTAATATAAAGTAACTACTATACAACCTTTTTATAAAGTAAAATGATATTATTTCTCAAAAGAACCCCAAGGTTTAGTTACGCCATTGCTACCAAGAGTACCAAGCCCCACCCTAGGCCACTATACCCCCTACCATCGATACCACTGTACAATTTTACATTACTATCGGATCTTGAACTTGATCGTGGTCTTTCGAGTCTATTATTTATTTTGATGTGATCACGGGATATTCTTTATTTTAAAAGAAATTATATTAATACTAAGTGATGTCATAACTTTTATCGAGTATTATGTTAGTATCTTTTACTATGTTGAAATTCACAATTTTACAAATTCCTAACAACTATTAAAATTTGTTGGCTCATGAATTATTGATGATCACATTTTTCTCTCTTACTGATACTGGTGCGATAATAATTTTAAAATTATTACTATGTTTTCTTCTAACACAAAATTACAAACCATGATTATTAAAAATTAATTCTCAGCGTCTATCAAATCGTCAACCGTATGTCCTTAACCGGCATATATCTCCTACCATGAAACCACACCCCTATTCTACCCATCTTCTCTCGTCCTCGTCAAAGACTAACAAACACTAAACAATCCTAACACCCCAAAGAAATTTCACTTATCCCTCCCAAGTTGGTGTAAAAAGGGGAATGAGCCAAGGGTGGGCGAGCCTATGATGGCTCTAAAATTCCTAAGGAGCCCACATACTATCCTAACATATGAGCCTAAGCTTAGTATGTAGAAATTGTTAAGCAAAATACAGAGCCACAGAAGAGAGCCATCAAAGAGAAGGCAGCGATTTCCTCCTTTGCCACTTTACCTTGAACAGTTGTGGTTCCTGCACCAAATATTCATAACAAAACATGAAGGAGATGGAAAATAGAGAGTCAGAGCAGAGCTTCAGGGGTTTCACTTCCTCTTACTCCTGATCTGTATGATCCATCGATAAAGATCACTTCTTCTATTTTCGAGTTTTTGCTCTCTCTTTTTTTTTTTTGCTTCCCTCGACCAAGTGATTAGAGGGTCCAGTGATTAGGAGGAAGGCGGGAAAACAGAGGAGAGGCAGAGCAGGCACAATACGACACGTTTCAAAGAAGAATGACTTGAAACTGGATATAAGAAATTTCAAAGAATCTCCTTTGCGCAATTTTGATTTTTATGAGACGACCTTCACTGTTTGAATGATTGGCATGACTACGATACAATACAATGAATCCCAAATCCTCAATTTGGCTTCCATGAGAAATAGTGAGCACTTGTAGGATATATGGTTCTATGAACCATTGCTTCCCGAATTGAGGAGAGTATTTTCAGTTTGCTTCTTTGAAGCTTGTCCTTCCTTTTCACACACTGCCCCATGTCGCACCCAACTTTTGAAACAAATGGTCTTATTTTCTTAAAAGTGTTCTTGCGTATTAAGAAGTAGTTGATCCAACGGTCAAGATTTTGAATATAATCATGTCAGTACGAAACCTGGGCGTAAAGAAAGAATCGAGAAATCAATAAATTGAGCTACTCTTTTCCTTCAATGCAAGCGTACTTGCACATCTGAAATACAAAGCCAGACTTCGGAAACTCGACACAACCAGACATTGGCCGACACACAAAAAAAGAGCATATGCAAGAGATTAAAGAAAAAAAAATCATGAAGAGTACTCTCTGTCTCACAACTGGGAGCAGCAGCATGTAAACGCTACTGCTGACTGACCCGACAAAATGTAGGAGCCGCGGCTATGCAGAGACGCTAGTATGAAAACTATGATCAACGAGATATTAACTCATTGACACTATCAGTATTCGTTTTTATGAGATCCAAATCCAATCTCCAGGGAACCGGTCTTAGGACAAACCGATCTCATCATCCATATGACCGATTCATTTCTCTCCAAACTGTCATCTGGCTAATATATATTGGAGACCTGGGCCAGCCGAGAGGACACCCTAAAATACCGGTGAGAACCTGAGACTGGAATGAATACATTCGACATGAAAACATGACTTCAACCTGACAACCGCCGACTATGCTCCATGGGGATTGCGACCAGTAACCGACTAAAATCCTGCAATAAGGAGTGGATAATCGTCATAAAAAAGCAACCCATGGTTAGGAGAATCAGCAACAGTTATATGTATATATAGCAGAAGACGAACCCCATATTATGTTTGAGTCCTGCATACCTTCAGCTGAAATTGAATCCGCCAGCAGGAGCAGTTGGGGCCCCACTGCCTCCAAATTGGAACCCAGACTGAGGTGCATCTCCAGGTGGCATAGTCTCATCGTCCTCCTCCAACCAGTAAGTCTCAAGGATCTTGACTGCTTTCTCATAGATCTCAGTGTTATCATGCGATTGTAGATTTTCAATTTTCTCCAAACCTTCAGCGTCGTCAATCATCTGAGCAAACACATTTACACCTCCAGAATTGCCCAAATTCTTGTCCGCTTCTCCTACCTTCAAGATATTCTCAAGCCCTTCTAAGCACACAGTCACAATCCTTGGATCGGGACAGATGAGCAGATCACACAAGGGTTGGATGCAACCCTGAGCGACGAGGAACCTGCAAGAGTATTACGGTAAATGAGTATCCTTGGGTTCGCTACTCTCAAACAAACCTCATTTCAAAGAAACCAACAAAGCCATTAAGATCAAAGAAGGATCTCTATTCCATACTTGATGTGGTCATGAGTACCACCAGAAGTAGCATTCGAGATCGCCCAAGCAGCTTCTTTCTTGATATCAAACTCAGCATTTTGAAGCAGATGTACAAGTGGTGCAATGATATTGGCCTCAATTACAGACTGCAAACATTTGATCAAAAAAGATGCAATAAACCAACGAGAGACCCATACAAAACCCCGCAAGACAAGCATGAGAGGAAAACCGTTACCTGAATCTGATCCTTGTTTCCAGCAGTGATATTGGATATAGTCCAACAAGCTTCTTTCTTGATACTCTTCTTGTAGTTGTTAGTCAATAGATTCAGAAGGCAAGGCAATGCCTGGTGGCTTATAATACACTGGAAAACAGGAACAAAAAATGGTCATATCATGCCAGAAATGATATCTACAAAAGTTATCTACAAGATAGTATCGAATTTAAATGTTTCTAAGTACTATAATCAATCCATGCCAAGCATGTATTCAAACTCCTATGTCTGAGACAATATAGAGCTATCAAATATCAAGAGAGATGTGCTTGAATCCAGCCCTCAAACAACACAAGGTCATATTAAATACCTGAGTCTGCATGTCGTCGCCAGTGACAATGTTTCCAACAGTACGGAGAGCAGGAATCAAAACGGAGGAAGATGGATGCCTAGAAAATTAATACACAAGTAAGCACTTGGAGGGGAGAAAAACGCATGACCAATAGACGAAATAAATTCCATCTGAAAAGAATCTAAAACTCACATCAAAAGTTCAACGAGACGGGGGCATACACCAGCTTCAATTACCGCTTGGATTTTGTCATTTGTACCATCAGATAGATACGACAATGCCCAACAAGCATCAGTCAAGACTTCTTCATCATTGGAATGGATAAGTCTAGCAAGAGCTGGAAGTGCAGGTTTAACCTGCTCAATTAAAGACAGCATGAGCTAAAGGTTGCATGAGAAGAACAACAAATTAACATATTTGATGCACCGCAAAGTAACATTAAGAAGAGAAATCAACATAGATCAGTTAAAATAACCGATGTCAAGAAATTCAAAATGCCTTGGATGTGTAATGCGTCTCGACTCTTGAAGTACTATTTATGCATCACCCTGAGCAAATCCACCCACATTCGGATTACTCATTAATGGTTGATCCAGTGTGATGCAACTTTCACAGTGTTAAACTAAAATAAAACACCAAGATCAAATACAGGTACTCAGGCCCTGGAGAGTACAAACTGTTGGGGAGAGCGACCTGATCAAACGGAGGCTGTGGCTTGCCCCTGCAGAAGTTTGAAAGTGTCCATGTGGCATTTCTGAGCATGGACAATTTGGCAAGCTCGCTAAATTGAGCTAGCAGAGATAGCAAAGCTCCATTGGCAAGGACAAGATCACGACATCTAGGAGAATCACCAGCAACATTTCCCAATGCCCAAACTGCCTGTGAGATGCAACAAATAGAAGACGCATGAAACAAACTAAAGAAAGCTAATAATTGAAAATTCAAAGAAATAAGAAGAGCATCCAGAAAAAAGCCAGACAAGGCGATGCTAAAATCTAAAGAGCAGTGTTCCGAGCATCACCTGTTCCCGAACATCGTCACTTGGGGAATTGAGAAGCTTTACGAAAATGGGAACAGCTCCATGATCTATCACCACTTTAGTATTCTCAGAAGTCCCAGAAGCAATATTTGTGAGAGCCCAAGCTGCTTCAAACTGCAGAAAGTACATCCATTAAATTATAGACTGCAAGCTAAAAGAAATGAAGGGACAGAGAAATAGAAAGCCAGAAAACAAATCAACATCAAACCCACCTGAAGCTGTGGGAAATCTTCTTTCATGAGAAACTCGACAAAGCGAGGAACAACACCAGCTTGGATAACTTCTTCGATAGGAGGACTTCGTTCTGATATGACACGAAAAGAGAAGTCACCGAATTCAGAGATATGTAGCAGCGAAACCCTAAAGAAAAACCGAGAACACTAAAACCTTTTCTGAGGGGAAGAATTAAATGAATTTGGTTTAAAAAAATTGAATCATGGTCATCCCACTTCCTTTCCTATACCCTTTTCTTCCATCCAAACACAGAATAAGGTCAGAGAACAATATCTCACCGATAGAAAGCAGCTTCCTGAACGAAGTGGTTGACTCGAGCTGCAGATTTCCATCATCCGAATAAACACCCGCTACCATGGAAGGCAAATGCTCCAGCTGCACATAGTCAGTCAATCCCAATCAGCTCATCGAATACAATCAAAAGAAACAGCTACAACTACCCGATACAGAATCCGCAACCAACACTTCGAGAAGCTCCCGAACTCCATAAAGTAACCGACCGACGAGCCACACAATCGGAGAGCACAAAAACATTAAAACACAAACCCTAGTTCCATCAAACCCTAAGCGAGAAAGGAAAGGGACCGACCTTCTTCTCGAGTGGGGGCGCGAGGGGCTGCTGGGAGTTAGTGGCGGCGGCCTGGGCCAGGGTCATGCCCTCGCGGCGCTTCTTCTGGAGGCTCTCCTCCCTCTTGTTCTTCCTGATCTCCACCATGTTGTCCTCCCTCCGCCGCCGCCCCTCCTCCGCGTCCACCGCCACCTTGTACCTGTTCTTCCTCACCTCCGTCCTCGCGCTCGGCCTCAGCGACATCCTTCCCTACCTCCGATTAACACTCGAAATCGGAAACCCTAGCCTAGAGGACGAGATTTTGATCGGAGGTTTTAGAAGGGGGATAATGGGGAGTGGTTTGTTTATTTAAGTGATGGTTCCGGATATTCCAAAAGGGGCACGGATCGGCTCTTTATTACGGGATTTGCCACTCTCGTGGGGCGCTTTTTGAATTCGAAGTGGGTGGGGCCCACGGCTGACGCGGCTCCATTCTCTCGGACCCACTAAACCGACGTCGTTGCCTGATGTAGTATTTTTGTTTCCTTGATCAGTAAGTTAAATAAATCACGCTTTAAAAAGAATAATAATAAATAGGTTGCGGCTTTTATTTGCTTTCCCAGGCAAGGGTTTTTATTTATTTTACTTACACTACAATAGAGATGGTAGGCTTGATTATTTATCCCTGTGTAGGGAAATTATTTTTGTAATAATGTACGGCAAACAAATGAGACAGCTGTCTTCTATTATTGCAATCAATTCAATCATAGAGATCAACGGAAATTAATTTAAGTAGTGAAAAAATAAATAAAGATATTAATTAAATAGTCAATAAACTTATTCAACTTTAAATAATAGAGAATTTGAAAAAAGAAAAAAGGGGCACCGAGTGGGTTAACTAAATAACATGCTTTATCAATAGGGTAGAAGTTGGGCCTGGTCCTAAAAGCCCGATCAGCCCAACGTACGTTGAAGACTGGCTATGTACATATAAATAAGAGGCCCATATCTTTCTCTAATTAGTTTCATATATATCATGGGTGTAGTAGGAACAAGCAAGCTTTAAAGTATCCGACATCAGATTTTTTTTAAAGGTAAAATCATAATTTTTTGGATATGCATTTGGATATTTTAGTGTTTAGCTTCAGATATGAACAGTCAGGGATATATGTCTTTTATATCAGATTTGGATATGGATACCTAAAGAAATCTAAATATGTAAAAGACGTATAAGCTTGCTAGATGATAGATGTTGGCCGACTGCATTAACCAAATTTTTAAAAAATAAAAAGGACAGAGATAAGGTTACTTTAGTACCATATTCTTTGAAGTTTTAATGGGGCAGTCAAGGGAATTAAGTGAAATCTTAATTCTATCGTTCCCTGGTTGCACTAGGTGCAAGGGGTGGGGAATGGTTTGCTTTTTAAAATAGATCAATCAAATTAATGAGTTATGACATTTTGGTACTTTAGTGATGTGTAGCATCTTCACATGTTACTTTGTCACCTACCGTGTTACATCAACTCAGTCATATAGACTGTCACCTCTGTTCATGTAGCTAGTTAGGTGTAGCTTGTCGAAAATCCATTAAATTTTTAATGTCATTCAAAAAATTTAAATATTTTATTACTTTTCAAATTTGTACCAGATTTTTAATAAATGTTCAGAAGTATCCATGTCCCCTAAATATCTCATGAACTCTTAAATATCTCACGTGCCCTAAATATTAGACTTTAACCGAATTTTCAATACTTTATTGCATTGTTTTAACATACAAATTTTGGTACAGGTCGAATTTTGTCCGTTTCTGGCCCGATTGGTCAGACTGTTGGTCGGACCAGAAAATTTTTAATTATTTTTTGAATAATATGTAGACTAAATAGTTGAAATATAGGTTTCAAAATTCATATTTTTGAAATATCAACCAATTTATAACATACAAAGTCCATTTTTATTTGTTGATTAAGAGAAGTCGAGCATACGATATGACTTTTTTATTTAATTTTTTGCTGATTTTGATAAAATTCGATCAGACCGAGCGGTCCGAGTCAAAAATCAGTACGAACTGCCCGGTCCGACCAAATTTTGGGCGGTCTGCCGGAGGCCTTTTTACCCCTAAAAATGGACAGCTCTTATGTCCAATTTTTGGTCCAACTGGTCCTACTGGTCCTACTGCATTTTTTAAAACTGTGTTTTTTTTTTACCTTTCCTATTTTTCAAATGAGAATATTGGGCCTTATCAGATCGCAGCTTGGACTTTCACTGTTGGAGCAAAATGAACACTCCATCATGAGGCCCAGTGGAAAAAGCCCATTTTCCGTCCCGCGGTAATATCAAATCCAGCCGTGGACACTAACCCAAAAACAAAGAAAAAGAGAGATTTAGCATCCAGCCATGACACATGCGTATAAATTTTTCTTCTCTTTGTAGCCAGAACAACTTACTTATTTTTGCCACCGTGGAAAATTGTCATCGTCGCGGTACATTTGACGGTGGACCCAACCAACAGGGAACGGACAAGACAAGCACATAAAAGCTTCGACTTAGCAAGTGCCAGGTTGCAAGAACTAGAAACTTCCTATTCCCTGTTGTTGCGAGACAGTGACGGCCCAGGCCCCGGTTCTTGCATCCACTTATAATTATTAATCAGCCGATTTAGTAAAAAACAATATGACATAATTAGTTGGGCATTTTGGTATGGTCCACCTTCAACGACCCAACCAAACAATTCTTATCCAACATCATTTGTGATCCATTGGCAGCGGAATCAAGATTTTTTTGGGGTACTTTTTGATGCATCTTCGTTGCGGGTTTTCTCCCTCAAGAAAAATGGCCAGCCATATTAGTCACATTAAAAGTGGTTCCTGCCAATTTTGACGAAAACTTCCTCAACACTACACCCAACTCAAGGAAAAAAAATTTCTTCAGAATTATTTAATTTTAATATATACTAAATTAACTAGTACAATTATAAATATATTAAACCACAAAATAGTGATACTATAAATATTTTACTATCAAATTTAATATATATTAATTACGTCGAAAAAAAAAATTCATACCAGCGTCGTGCGCGACGACCGTTCGATCGCGTTCAATTTAACGATCCTTTCTTACAGTTGTACAACAAAACAAACAACGAGACATGTCTTAGATTCTTTTTAAGAAGGTCACGTGTCCTAGATTGATTGGATTCGTTTTCTTTTTTAAGAGAATTTGATTGGATTGGTTCGTTCCGGGAACAGACTGGATTAGGTTCCGCACCGTACGGGATTTATTTTGAACCGTTAGATTAGATCTTTAAGTCATTTTACAATATCTAACGACTAAGATTTGTGCTGAGTATTTATGTCATTTTGCTATATTTTTTCTCTTTCTATTTTTCTCTCCTCTCTCCCAACCCCACATCTTGTTCCTCTCAATTTCTCTCTCTACGGACTTAATTAAAATCACACCGTTGAGGAGGGGAGGAGGCTACCGCCGAAGACGACCAAAGCTAGCGGGTGGGCGAAGTTCGGCCTCGGATGGCAGGTCGGCGAGCGGTGGTTACGATCAATTGGCATGCTTGGGTATGATAAAAATGCATGCATAGTAACGATAAAATAGCATATCAAGTTAATATTTAATAATAGAGACATAAAAATTAATTGGCATGCATGGTTACGATCAATTCGCATGCTCAGGTACGATAAAAAAGTATGATTGGTTACGATTAATTGGCATGCCCGGGTACGATAAAAAAAATACTTAGTTACGATAAAATGGCATGTCAAGTTAATATTTAATAATAGGGATATAAAAATTGATTCGCATATTTGGTTAGGATCAATTGGCATACCCGATAAAATAGCATGCCTAATTATTATTTAATAAAATTTATAATTAATTAATTAACATGTTAAATGGCATGTCTGGTTATAAATAAATGCTAGGTTCGACTACAATATAATAACAAGTCTGGTTACAAAATAAAGTGCAAGATTTAAAAAAGAGAAAATTACTCTCAAGTCCCTCAAATTTGCTTAAATATACTCAAAAGTCCTTCCTGTTTGAAAAATGATCGTGTTGTCCCTCTTGTTTGATTTTATTATACTTTCAGAACCTCACCCGTTTGCATAACTCCGTTCTTGTTAATATGCTCAACGTTGGTGGTGGTGACGACCCGGAGGACCTGCTCCCCGTTGTATCGACGACCTGCTCCGTTCTTACGGAATGGTGGGCTTGGTGGTCTTCTGGGCTTGCAATGTTCTCTTAGCTTGTCGGATCTGCACAAAGCACAATTCGCACACACATGCACACACACAATTAACCCTCGAATCTCTCAGGACGAATCGAATCCTCGACCAGAAATTAAAGAAATACCTTGTCCTGGCTGCGACATCCCAAATGGTGAAGCTAATGTTCTTGTACTCCACGTTGAAACCCGTTGAATCGGACATCAGATCCATCCTCAATTCGAAAATACGACGACGCGGCGGGGCAGGATGGGGGACTCACCGATGGTAGGGATGGTGGTGACGATCTCACTGAGCTTAAGCTTCAGCTTGTAGAGGATGGCAGTCTTATCGGCGGCGTCGAGACCTACCATCAGAATTCTCGTCTCTTCTTCTCGCCGATGTCAGACCTTCTGGGGTTGGTGGGCTTTGTTCAATTGAATATGTTTTTTTCCCTCATGAGTTCTTACAGAGTTGGTAATTTTTTAGGAGGAAGTAGAAGAGATGACATCAGCTATTTTTTATTTTTTGTTCTAAAGATATTTTGATCATTTCATTGATAAAAATAAAAAAAAGAGTTGCTAACGTGCGCCAGAGACCCGAAAGTATAATAAAATCAAACACGATGGACGTTGGCATGTATTTTACAAACAGGAGAAACTTTTGAGTATATTTAACCAAATCTGTGAGATTATAGAGTAATTTTCCCTTTAAAAAATGGTACCTATTATTTTTAAAATGAAATAATTAAATAATATAAAAAATAAGGAATGCGCGTGTCCCAAGCAAGTGAGCTTGCTTTTGAGTTTCATATTGTAGCATGTGCATGCGTGTCAACTGGTCCTCACTTCACTATGTGTCATTTTTTACATTTTTACTCTTTTATGAGCGGTACGGAAAAGTTGTTTCCGTGCCAAATCCTAACCCTCCCTTTTTGAAGAACTAAATCCTAACCCTCCCGGGAAATAAAGACAAGGAGGTGCCGACAATTTCAACCTTTTTGCGCCACGTTACCCTCCGACCTTTAGCCAAAGAAATTTGTTTGGAGATACTTGTAGCCAAGATACAGAATGTACTTTAATATACGGGTTAACGATCCACATTTTGCTACCTTGCTATTTCATGAGAATGTTCTATGTATTGAATTGGATGCCATAAAAATAAGTTAATCTCATGATTCATTATTACACATATAATACTCATGTCATGGTTGTCAAGTTTAAACTTTTGTTCATTAATGTTGAAAGCCCATTCCGATTTTAAACATTTAACTGCATTGCCAATTTGGTGAAGCAGCCAAATGACTAATGTTAATACCCCTTCAATTGGATCTAATCTGATGCCTCAATTTACAAACCCCAAATTATATTTACATTAACGACGCGATGCTCGTTATCTGTCGAATACTGTTTAGAAATTATAATTTTACAGTCGTACCATTGTTTCATATAAATCTCAAACTCGGAACGATGTTCGTTCCTGTTTATAAATTCTAAGGGAAAAGTAAATTTTATTATTTTGTAATTTCACGAATTTTGTTTTTGAAATCTGTATTTAAAATTTCGAATTTAATCTCTATAATTTTTTTTACGGACAACCATCAGTCATATGCAGTTGCCCATCCCATCCATTTGGCAAATTCACGTAGGCTTAAACTTCCTCAAAACGATCGACATGACAATTTCGTATTTTAAATCGTTGATATATTTTGTGATAAATTACCAAAACAACCCAAAACCAATATATAAAAATCTTATTATTTTCTCTCCTTCCCAAAACCCACAAACAAACAACCACGAAAATACTTATTTTCTCTCATTTCTCCTTAAAATACTTATTTATAAATATCGATAATTCATTAAGCAATTACTTTAAAGTTTAGAATTAAAATTTTCAACTAATTGCCTACAAATTGGATCTCATCTGAGGCCTCGATAATGTACCAACAACGAAAATGCATTTATATTGACACACACCATGCACGTTCTCTGTTCAAAATCGAGTAATTTCGCATTTCATGAAAAGGATTATTTTAACGGTCATACAATTGTCTAATGCAATTCTCGAACTTGGATAGCAGTTCCTGCTCATAAAAATTATAATGTCGTGACAATGAAGGGGAAAGGGGATGGGCTGAGAATTGATTGCAAGATTATAAAATCCAATTGACATTAAATTCCAGCATCCAACGTGCACAAAGTTGCCAAAACGAGCCCTGGATTAAATCATCCAAAACCAGCTTTGCAATAAAAGAGAGAAGCTAAAAAAAGAGCTACATCGACTAACCTATGGTCGCTTCCCCAACAGATCAATCCAACGGTCAACCATCTATCCAATTAGATTAGAATGGCTAATCCCAGAAAAGAACAAGGAAGAAGACTACCGTAATATCAAACCAGGGTACATTATTCCAGGAGGAAGATGGTTGCATCAGTCAGCAGCGAGCGGTGCTACGCTTGGCGGGATCACCTCTGGACGGGTTGACGCGTGGCCTCTTCGCCCCCGTTGGATCGCCATTGAGGTTATCACCTCCAACCATCTCCACAAACATCCTCTGCAGGTCTTCGAAACTATCTCCCTAGTAACAATCAATTCCACCCCCAAATCGTTCAATGCGTCAAAAGTTAAGAAAACCTAACACCCTTCTTTTATCTCAACTAAATAGTATGCAATCAAACAATTGACACACTAATTTTTGCCGAGGAGAAAGATGGTAGTACCTCATCCTTTACATTGTTCATCATGGAGATCATCTCCTGCATAAAGTCACAGAAATCCTACACCCACAACAAAAGATGGGCACAAATCAGAATTCTTTAGCTCAGACAGATCGTCTTCAAAACTTTATCAAAGGTTTCCATTGCTTTGCCGAAAAATGAATAATTAAATTCAAACAAGCAACAAAAATGTATAGATAAACAGGGCAAGCTATACTATTTTCTTTAATTTCGTAAGTAAACATTATTTTAATTAAACGGGGGGTTTGCATTTCTCTCGGCGAATGTGCGAATTTAAACCACACTGCCCAAACAAACTAACGAGAAAAGAAAACAAGAAAAAGCCCAATTGTCTAGCGAATTAGATCAGACTAATTAGTTCCAAAGACCATAAATTCAAGTCTTAACAAGTTTATCAAATCTAATTACGATAAAGCCTACCGGGAGCATCGACTTTTTTGACTACGCCAAGGAACTTTTTGATAAATTATCTTATATATTTATTAATATATTTGATAAATTAACATTTCAGTAAATTCAGTACATTTGGTAAAGTACCCGTACTTACCGAATTTCGATATTAACCAAATTTCTCAAAAAACACCCCTACTAAATTGATTACCGATTACCAAAATTTTACTGATTTCCAATTAAAAGAGAGCAAAAAGAGAAGATACTAAGGAGAGAGAGGGGGTTTAGGGTACAGACTTCGTCGTCATCTTCCAAGGGATCGTAGAGCCCGGCGTCGTACATTGACTTCTTCCCTTGGTCGGAGAGAACTGCGAATTTCCAATTCCGATTAATAATTAATAAACAAACAAAAACAATAAACCCAATCTTATTAATAGATACGGATTGGAACAAAAGGACGTGATTTAACCAGAGTAAGCTTCTTGGATTTGCTGGAACCGCCGGTTCGCGTCTCCGGACACGCCAGGGTTCCGGGCCCACTTGTCCGGGTGCCATTTCTTCCCAATTAACACAAAATAAAGACAAATCAGCCGGATTAAAAGAAGTGGGAGGAAAGAGGAGATTAATTCGTGGAGTTGGAAAGTACCATAGCGAGCTTCCGATAAGCGGTACGGATGTCGGAGAAGGAGGCGTCCCGACGAATCCCGAGGACGGAGTAGTAGCACGCCGCAGATCCGCCTTTGGAACCTCCCCCTCCTTCCATCTCTCTCTCTCTCTCTGTCTCTTCTATGCGCTTCTATCTCAACACCATTAAGAATCTTCAGCGCTTGGTGTTGGGATCTTTTTAGAGAGAGAAAGTGTGGGAAGGTGGTTTTATTGTTTGGGTTTAGGGTGGAGAGAGAGGGAGAGACAAAATATCTTCTCGGACTCTCTGCCTTTTTTTTGTCCGGAGGAAGCTTCGAGACATTAAACGAAAAAGATATCAAAGTTTTGGCAAAAGAGTTCCTTTTCGTCTCTCTCTAGCTTTCTCTCTCTACAGCTAGATATTTTCTTGGGGATGTTTGGAATGTGGGATCGGGTTTTGGAGATATTTACGGGAAGTTGCCATTGGTAGTTGGGAACTTGAGACGGACTCGGACTCTCTTCGCTCGGGACACGTCTCGGGTCGGGCTCGACGCTTGCATCTGTTGTGTTCTGTCTTAAGCTGTCTCGTCATAGATGATTCTTTTCGGTGTTTTTATATATGGAAACCTATTGTTTCTCCAATTTTGCTCTTTTAAATAAAAAGATCGTTGCCTACAATTAGCTCCTAATTAAAATTACATAAAGATAAAGTACCAAGTTTCATTAATTACAACTTGGATTGTTAGTTATTTCGGTATTATTCTATAGTTATTTCGGAATTGGATTTAGTCCTGACTTGAAAAATGAATCAAGGTCATCTTGGATGAAAAGGGAATCATTGAATTGGTTTATTAAATTAT